>PVKN010000768.1:0-65017 GCA_004027915.1 Capromys pilorides | reverse complement strand
ATTTAGATCTTTAATCCATTTAGACTTTAGTTTAGTACATGGTGATAGACTTGGGTCAAGGTTTAGTTTTCGACATGTAGAGAGCCAGTTTTTCCAGCACCATTTATTAAAGAGGCTATCTTTCTTCCAGTAAACTCGTTTGGCCCCTTTGTCAAAGATAAGTTGGCTGAGTGTGTTTGTATTTGCTTCTGCATCTTCTAATCTATTCCATTGATCCTCAGGTCTATTTTTTCGCCAATAGCATGCTGATTTTATTACTGTAGCTTTATAGTATAACTTTAAGTCAGGAATTGTAATGCCTCCTGCCTTACCTTTGTTGCCCAGAATTGTCTTTGCAATTCTGGGTCTTTTTTGGTTCCAAATAAATTTTAGGCATGATTTTTCCAGATCTGTGAGGTATGTTGTTGGTATTTTGATAGGAATTGCATTAAATCTGTATAACAATTTAGGGAGTATGGCCATCTTCACAATGTTGGTTCTTGCTATCCAGGAGCAGGGAATATCTTTCCATTAATTCTTGAAGGCAAACCATATCATATTCATGAATGTTGTTGTGGTATTTTCTAGGCAGGTAGATGTGGTCTGATTGTGTGCTGAATCAGAGACTAAATTGGAGTAATAATTTAGCCTGTATTTATTGAGCTGGAATCACTATTTGGAGGGATTCTGCATTGGGAAAGACAGCTGTCCACATTTTGAACTTTGCTCTCTTCTAGTTTCCATTTACCATTTATACTACACTCACTCAAATGGTCCAAATTGTTTGATTCAACTGTATATAAGCAAATCCCAAAATCCATTTGGTAAATTGCCTAAGTTTATAGAAGTCTCCAGGGATGTGTGTGTGTGTGTCTGTGTGTTTGTGTGTCTGTGTATGTGTGTTGGGAGGGCCTGTGTTCTTTGCTACCACCCACATATGTGGGTACATTTGTGTCTGCAGATGTATATATTGTATCATTCCAGTGAGCAGTGCACTTCTCTTTCTTCAGCCTTACAAATCTGAAAGCTTTGGCTATATTGTGCTCTGCAGTTGAGTAAGTATTTCAGTAGAAAATGATAAAGGAAGTACATATTTGGAAACCAAAAGGTGCCAACTGAGAGCAGAAGGAAAAAAAAATACTTCATATCACCCCAAACAGAGAGACGTAAGAACTGACTTCCCAGCCACCTCTTTTATTCCCGCATTTATTTTAATAGCCCACATATTCTCTTTAAGCCCATGATTGCTGATTTTAAATTGTCTTCCATTCTCATGGCTCTGTCTTCCGCAGCCCCTCAATCCCTTGTTCTCACAAGTCTCCCACATGATACAGTTTGTGTCATTAGCTGATTTGGCTAATTAGAGCTAAGAAATGTTTCTTGTCTTCATCCAACTCTGGCAAGAGGAGAAGAGAAGGGAACATGGCTTCCTCTCCAAAGATGGAGACCCCATGAATTCTCATTGCAGGTGTGGAAACTCGATGATCAGCCACATAAAATACTATACAAGCCCAGTTGCTAACAAATGCCACCCTCAGAGGCATGCATCAACCTCCAGGTATGACTCACTGGCCTCGGCCCACACTGCCGGGCTCTCAGTGCTGATCCTGTGTTAACAAGAATTGCATCGCCAGTGTTAAGGCTCCAAAAGTGGTTCCCGATTCTGTTGACTTTGATAAACTTTGTCTAGCACCTCCTTGGAAAGGTCTTTTGTTTATCCTTTTAAATATCTGAAATGCAATTCCAAACATTTCGGAGTTGAACTCCTTTCTGCTCATGATCAACCCCAGAAAGAATCTGAATAGAAGAAAAGGAATAGCAAATTTTCTGTTCTAGGACAAGCCAGTGGTACTTGGAGCCCCTATGGCGGTGCATCCTAACAAATTGTTCTGTCCCAGTTATCTGCATGCAAAGGTCAGGTAAAGTCTCAAAGATCTAAATCTAGGATAAAAGGGATGTTGGCATTTGTCAACAGAGGAAGATAGTTTCAATGACTTTGTTTACTAAATGTGGAATTCCCCCACAAATCCACATATTGCAAAAGCCATAAAACAGTAAAAGTTCCACTTAATAAAAAAGTTCAGGGAATAGAATTGTTAATACCTAAATTTAATGAAGTACTTATCAAAAATACGTTTGTAAAAATTATGATGTCTACTTCTAAAATGGCTGAATCAATTCTCTGTCTTAGAAAAGTCTTTTCTGTGTGGCTCAAGTAACAGCCTGAGACTCTGCCCCAAGCTCTCTGCTTCTTGGAGTTTGAATACAGGAAACAATGGCCCCAAAGGTGCATGAACTCCAGAGCCATTATGTTCATCCCTAGAACCTCTCATTTATTTATTTATTTATTTATTTATTTATTTATTTATCTATTTATTTTTTAGTACAGTGTTTACAGGGACTCACTACACAGATTGGACTCGCAGCAACACTCCTATTGTCGGCCTCCCGGAGCACTGGGATTGCAGGAGTGTTTCACCATGCCCAGTCTCAATCATTGCCCTTCCAGCATGCCCCCAGGGGCAGGGCCAGCACAGCAAAATGGAACCATGGCCACTGCGCTTGCCTAAGCAGGTACTTTAGTCTGCTGAACTATCTAGCCAGACTAGACCCTCATTTTTAAAATACGTTTGGATAGGTATGTAGCCCAGTGGTAGAGAGTTTGGCAAGCACCAAGAAGCCCTGGGTTTGGGTACCAACCCTGCAAAATAAATACATAAATAAATATAAAAATGCAAACTCAAAGTTCATTTTTTACCATTCTTAAAATTCCTAGTACATTGAGAATTATGGAGATAAAAGAGACACTATTTCGAGATACAAAATAAATTGACGTACAAGTCTAAGGCAGAATATGAGGACAAAGTCTATACTTCAATGGTAGAATAAAAATTTGAATTTTAAGTGGATGTTGAATATTAACCCTGCCCCTGGCCTTGACAGCAAGTTTCTCAACCTCAGCACTGTTGGCATTTGGGCCAGGCAACTCTTTGTTTTCAGGCTGGTCCCATGTATTGTAGGAGACTTGGTGGCATCCCTGGTCTCCACCTATGATATTCCAATGCTCTCTCTCTCTCAGCTGTGACAACCAAAAATGTCTCTGGTCCCATCCTAATGTCTCCTAGGGGGCAAAATCAAGTTGGCTGGCAGTCACTATTCTCATCAAGCAGATAAGTCATCTGTTAGACATTTTTATTCCACTTTAAAGAAAGTAAAATATATAATGCATTTTATCATATGATGGAATGTTAAACAACCATTAAAATATAGTTTAATGATACCTTATAGGTACAAGAATGTTAATCCTTAAATGTGAAATAATAATGAAATAGAACATGAAAGTGTATGTGCATAGATATGTGTGTCTATACAAAGATACAGATATTTGAAAACAATGTACAATAATTTAAAAGGAAAAACACAATGAAAACCAGCTGCTGAGGGTGACCAGATAATGTGGTGTGTTCTTTCTCACTTATATTTTTCTGTTTTCCCAACTGTCTACCAGGAACATGTAGTTTTATAATCTTAAAATGAGACACAGAGGAAAGACAATGACATTTGCATTTGCTATTCCTATTTCTAATTTAATTGTCTTCCACACCCTGAAGGAACCATGGTGATTTCTTTCCTACTCTAGGATCCTTTTGTTCATGAGATGCTCACTTATGCTTCTCTCTAGAGCCTTCCTTCCAAGGCCAGAATTTATGACATTGTTTACTGCATATCTTCATTCTCCATCTGTGCACACCATTCATTCACTCATCCATCCATCCATCCATCCATTCATTCATTTATTCATCCATTTCTCTGGCACTAGGCTAGCTACTGGGAATTCAGTGTGGAGAACAAGGCAGGTAGAGTCCCTGCTGCCATAGAAGACGGACAGTGAACCAATGAACAAATGCAGAGGCAAGATTATTGCAGAGCGGGGAAAGGAGCTGGGAAGGCAAGAAAGCACGGGGACAGTGACTGTGGCAGAAAGCTCTACTTCAGCCTTTTTGGTTGGGGAAAATCCCTCCGGGGAAGAGACATCTGAACAGACCAAAGAGCTAGACAGAGTCATGAGAACCAGCACAGCACATTCAAAATGAAGGCCATCAAAGCAGGCTTTTTGCAAGCAAAAGGGTATGGTGGGAGGCCAAGCTGGGGAGTTGGCAGGGCCTGGTGGCGCAGCTGTCGTAAAGCCAGGCTTAGGTTTAGGCATGCAGGGAAGTGGCAGTGGCAAATCAAAAGCTTTCAGCCCAGGATCTTGGAATTTGCATTCTAAAATGGGCCTTAAAGGTGATTTGGATGTATTGGAAATTTTGAGAGCCTCAGGGTCTTGGCTTTCTTCCAAAACTGTGGGAGTTGTGGGAACAAAGGTGCTGAGCGAACTGATTTGAAGAACTGCTCTTCAGAATGTGTGACACAACACAGCCATAGCTTGCCTCTGGGAGCTTGTGAGAAACTCATGATCTCAGACGCCCGTCCCGAGGTTCCAACTCTGAATCTACATTCCAACAGCAATGCAAGAAGTTTGAATCCATGTGTTTAAAGCAACGCATTATACATTATAATAAATCTTTAATAGAAAAGACAAAAACAGTATGAATTTTAGCGGTGAGAGCAACAACCTATTGATCCCATTGCTACTTTTCTCTGACATAGGGAGCCACCATCAATAAGCTGAGTAAACTCTGCTCTAGGCTATGCTTATATTTAACTTCCTTGAGGTGAAATGCAATGTCCTGGCTGCAGCTTTGAACACGGGTTTATAAAGGCTGGGCATCAACTGGGCAATAGACGCTGAAACTTATTATACTTTCAGATTTTTTTTAATAAGAAAAGTTTTTTTTCCTTTTTAAGAAGCTAAGCATAAAATTTGGTATGCTTTGCTAGTATTTCATATTTTAATAAAGTGTTTTTTAGTTTGTTTTCTACTGCTATAACAATACCTGATGCTAAGTGATGTACAAATAACAGAAAGTATGACTCTTCAGGCAGGACTATGTGTTTGGAATGTCCAAAAAAGCATGGCACAGACATCTGACCAGGGTCCCCTTGGCTGTGTCAAGGCATGATAGAGAAGTAGATGAAAAACACCATGGGAAGAACAGGTCAGATGTGCGGCCTCACTTTGTAACAACCCACTCCTGGGAGAATGAGCCCTGTTCTTCCAGGATCGCATTAATTCCTTCTGAGGGCAGTGGCTCTAGGCCTGGTCCTCTTCCATCAGGTGCCATCTCTTAAAGATACAGCCTCTCTCAACCTTCGGAACTTTGAGAGACACACTCAAGTCACATACAAATCATAGCAGTGCATAAGAGTTAAAGAAATACCAACAGTGTGAAACAAAGACTTTTTATGATTAACCTTTAATAACCATGAGTCTTATTCATGTTCCTGTTCCATTGATCCATATTGCTTTGCATATCTCTTTGACTTAGTGTTGGTATCTATGGATTCTATCCTAAAATATCTGACTTGCTTTTTCCTCTCATTAACATGGGGCTTTTTACTTTTTTATGCAACAGCTTTTGCTAATTAGACTTGCCCTACAGGGCAGGTTTTGCTTCTCTTCTTTCAGTGACCAGACAACAAGACCACGTTGATGTATGAACCTTGTGTTGATTCTATAGCTCTTGCTGTTCAAATGCTTCCTTCAAGTGACCATGGCTCCTAACTTTATCTCTTTGTCCTTTGAAGCTGATAAGCCATTCTTTCAAGACCAAACATGATGTTTTCTACAAAAGTGCTACACTCTGTTAAGGGGGCCTAGAGAGGCTTCCAATCCTCTTGGCATCGATATTACGAATGGATGTGAGAGTGGGTTGCTGTGGGCTGGGGGTGAAAGGAAGTCTGACTTCTACACCACTTCCTCATCTTCTCTGAGGATGATCAAGCTCCCCAGCCCACGTGTTCTCTGATTTACACCGCATCATGAATGAGGACACACACCTCGCCTGGGAAGAGATCTTCATGGGAAACAGCAGTGGATGCTATTTCATGCAGGTTGTATTGCGACCTGTTACTGCCTTGGTCTTGCTCTTGTGAACAGGATTATGCCTGTATCTAGGGCTTCTGTAGCAGGAGGGCTTTCTGATCCTCCCAATTTCAACAAGCAACATCCCCAGAACATGCACTCATTTGCTTAACTCAGTGCTTGCACTTTGCTGTCTTGATCTGCTTCTCATCTCCCTGGGGGTGCTGCTCTGTGTCCTAACAAGGCACATGGTAAAAATCTCCACAGCTGTCATTGTCATCATCAATCTCTCATGGTAATATTCTGCTTGATCAGTGCAGCGGCTCTTAGAAAGCGGTCCACAGAAACTCCACCTGACCCATTTTGGGGGAGTATCAGCAACCTAGGGGCAGATATTTGGCTGTGGTCAATGATGATTCCCAGCTCCCAGTGTCAGGTGCAGAGTAGACGCTCCCTGAACAATTGCCAGATGAATGAAGGAACTCTACTCAGCAAACCAAGCACATCCTCAGCGCTGAAGCAGCTCTCCTGAGCCTCTTTCCCTGTGGAGATTTCACTTCCATATCCTGTGTTAGGCTTCTAGAACACTTCTCTGTGCTGCAGGCTTACCAGAGGTCAATCACGGCGCTTTCCAAACTTCTCTGCACTTCCAGTGAAAAGTGTGAACAGTATACTGTCTCGGTCCATTTTCTGTTGCTATGACTGCATATCTGAGACTGCGTAATTTACAATGCAAAGAGATTATCTTTGGCTCACAATTTTGGAGGCTAGAAAAGGACCTGGATCTGTTCATCTTTATGGAAAATCTTGCAGCAGAAAGAAGAAGAAAGTCCACAAAACAAGAAAGGAAATGAGAACATTGAGGAAGCTGAATTTCACTGATAACAAATACTGTCATGAGCTATCACACATTCTGGAGAGAGCCACATTAATCCATTAATAAGGCAGACACTTCATGGCTCAAACATCTCTCAAAGGCTTTTTCTCTTCCCAACACCATTACATTGGGGAGCATGCCTCAAAAGGAGTTTTTGATGGGTATAAACCATACTCAAACCATAGCACTTTTTAAAAAAAGTCAACCATGTGATGAAAGAGGCAAAGAAGTAAAGGCAGACAGAAAAGTGAAAATGAAGAATGGGAAGAAGAGTCAGGGTAAATTGTTAATTCAAAACTGTAAGCTAAGATTGGGCATGGCGGTGCACGCCTGTAATCCCAGTGCTGGGGAGCCTGAAAACAGGAGGATCACTCTGAGTCCAAGCTGTGTAGTGAGACCCTGTACCAAGTACATAAAAAAGAAACTATGGGCTAGCCAGTTGTTGGCGTAGTGGGATAGCTCTGATATGCTTATGACTCTAGCTTAGATCCCTAGCACTGCAAAAGAAAACATGGTTCTATCTAGACAAGTCAGTCCCCTTCTGAGGTCACTCTCAGAGAGTTCAATCTTAGTTTCCTAGACCTTGGTTTCCTCATGTTTCCATCTGTTCTTCCCTGAGGCAGGGTCAAAGCAAACATGAGTGTGCAGTGCTTTAAGAAGCAGAGGGGCTCAGATGCAAGGATGACTAGAACTCTCTTTCCCCTACTGAGATCCAGCTTCCTGTATCTGTCCTGCTTATCCCTTCTCTTTCTCTAATGCCCAGCAAGGACTAACTTCAATAGGAAACCTGGGGTTCCATCTGAACTGTCCTGATGGAGTCTTCCTAAGATATCCTCAGGCCATGAATTGCCTTCTTGGCTATCTCTGGCCCTTTTCCCTGAAGATCTCTGCAGCCTACCTTTGCCCGCATCTTTTCTTTCTGAGTTAAGCCGTGGTTGCCCTTCTCACTAAGGCAGGGCCCCCCTCTCTCTCAGTCCTCCTTTCTTACCTTCAGAAAGTTAGATGATTGCAGAATTCACAAGACATGTAAGTGGGGAGATGCTAGGGTGGAGATTGCAGAAAGATGGAGAGCAGGTTTGAAAGATGACAAGCACACTACAATGCCAACTAGTTGTGAAATAAGGAAAGAGAGAATGATTGATCATCTGACAATGAAAAAGAAATCTGGAAGTTGGAACTCTTATGTAAGTTTTAAATGCTGGCCACATTTCCGAATTTGTTAGCCAGGCTGCATGAGCCACCTGAAACAGTCAGTAGGGTGAGTGATCGGACATAGGCTGGGATGGACAGCTCTGGGCGCTTACTGAGTTCTGAGAGTCATAGCTTTTCTGGGCTGTAGAATCTTCTTCAAAAATCCAGTGCTTCTTGCCATTTTCCTTCTCTGTTTAGCTGCTCGATGTGCACCACCTGCACCACCTAGGCAGCCTCCTCCTTCCCAGGAAACTCTTTTGGAAATAAGTTCTCTCCAGATGTCAGGTTAAGTTGAGGTCTGTAAAGTAGACATTGTAACTGGTGCCCTTAGGAGAAGAGACACAGATATGACATGATGATGCTGATGATGTGATGGCACTGAACGAGGTCACAGGTGACAGTGGTGGCGCAGACTGAAGAGCTGAGTCTGCAAGCCAGGGATACCAAGGACAGCAATGATGGCAGAAAAGCTGGGAACATGTTCTTTGCCAGAGAGAGGGTGCAGCTTCGCCAGCCCCTCAGTTTAGGACTTCTAGTCTTCAAAGCTGGGCGACAATACATTCTACTGTTGTACAAATTATAGCATCCCTAGGAAATTGTTATGGAGGAGGCATCTTTTTTATCCATTCCTCAGTTGATGTGTGTTTGAGTTGTTTCCAAGTTTTAGCTATGACAGTTTGTACTCCTATAAACATGGGTGCACATATATTGCTGTGGTATGATGTTTTCATGTCGTCTGGAAATAAAAGATGTTGTAATTTTATACAATGGAATATTACTCAGCTATAAAAAGATAAACTCACAGCTTTTACAGGTAAATGGATGCAACTAGAGACCATACTCATAAGTAAAATAAATCAGACCCACATGTGTAAACATCATACTGTCTCATTAGTATAAGAACCTGAAAGAGTAAATAAAATCAGGAAGTTATAATAGATACTATGAAAGGGAAAGAATCTATTCAAAGGGAAGGAAGAACTGGGATGAGGAAAAGGATGAAAGAAGGTAAAAAGATATACTTATGTATATATAGAAGATAGCTTGGATAATTGTACTACTGATTTCTGTTGGTCTATAGAAATGAGAAGTTAATGCTTAGTATTTTTTTCTTCTTTTTAATTTCTTCTAACTTTCTGACCAGTTTTACATACTTAAATCTGTAATCTAAAGAACTAATTTGAAGATGACATTATGCAATACAAGAACTATCATCGAATTCCTATTACTTTCTTAGTGAAATTCTGTATAGTTTCTAATTTTTTTTTTTACTATTTTTTATACTCCTTAAAAAAATTAAAAGAAGAGCCAGAACAAAAGGTGGACATAGCCGTGTGTTGAATATATTTCTTCCCCCACACAACTCAGGCTGAAATGTGATTGTCATGGTAGCCACGCTGAGAGATCAGATGTTTAAGAGGCGACCAGATCATTTAGACTTCTCTCACTGCTTCTCTCAGGAGTGGACTTGGTCTCAAGTCAAGGCATTGGTGTAAAACAAGAGTGTCTCTCATGCTTTCTTCTACACACATCCACCTGCCCACCCACTTTCCTCAGTAAACACCCAGGCTCCATGGGAGTGTGCGTTTCCTTAGGGGCCATCCCCAGCACCACCTGCTCTACAACAGAATGGCAGCCTCGGGCTTTCTGTTATAGCAACAGAAGGCAGGTCCTAGACACCAAGCAGCAAAGGAAGAGCACCCAGCCCATCTTCTCATCCCTCTTGCTTCCCCCAGAGCACAGTCCTACTAGGAAAACCTGAACTCTTCTCAGGTGTGTCCCAAATTTCCATGTCTTCTCTAAACATTTCCTTGATTTTCCAGGAAATTTGAAATCTAGCTTTGTGCAGGTAAGGAAATGTGAATCATATTGATTCTCTTTATAATGAGACAAAAACATACCAGCTGCTCACACCTGCAAATGCTTTCTTCACAGCGACAGTTCAGATGCCACTCCCTCCCCCTTTGGTGAAGACTTTATAATTTGGAGTCTGCAAAAAAGGAAAAGAAAAAACAGTTTATTTATTTCCCCATAAGAGAGAAGAGAGAGGGGTTAATCCTCACTTCTAGGTGGGTGGATTATTTCCTTTATCTGGAAAAGAGACAATAATTTGATGAAAAAGCAGAAATTTTTTGTAGGGTAGATAATGACTGACACATAAAGCATCCCTTGCCCATGGGAGGAAGATACTGGCATTAGTTCAGTGTTATGATTTGTGTGTATTTGTTCCCACCCCAAGCCTCGTACAGTCAGTGAGGCACAGCTCTACAGTTTGTTCTTTTTTTTTTTTTCTTTTTGGCGGGACCAGGGTTTGAACTCACAACCTTGCACTTTACAGTTTGTGATTAATTCATGATCCAAGGCTGGGATTATGGGTCTGTGTACTGCTAGGATTATGAGTGTGTGTACTGCTGGGATTATGGGTGTGAGTACTGCTGAGATTATGGGTGTGAGTGCTACATACACCCAGCCTCGGACAGATAACCTGAATATAATGAGATAGAGAGAAAGAGAGAGAGAGAGAGAGAGAGAGAGAGAGAGGGAGAGAGAGAGAGAGAGAGAGACAGAGAGAGAGACAGAGAGACAGAGAGACAGAGAGACAGAGAGAGAGACAGAGAGAGAGACAGACAGAGAGACAGAGAGACAGAGAGAGACAGAGACAGAGACAGAGAGACTTGCTCTCTGTAGCCATTGCTGTTCTTACTCGTCCCTTCGCTCTTGCTGCCTTCCACCGCCATGAACTGCTGCCTTCTGCCATGTGCCACTATTCCTTGGAGCCAGCTGAGTATGGACTGAAGCCTCCAGTAACTGTGAGCTAAATAGACTTTTCCTTCCCTAATTTAGGGTGTTGGGCATTTGTCCCAGCAACGAGAGAAGAGTGACTGAGACACGCAGCTATCTGCGTGTGTTACTGTGGATCCCTGCTATTTGGGACTTGGAGCAACAGTGTTTTCTTAGTAGATGGGAGAATAGACAACGGATCACTTTCCTTTTTTCCTAAGACTTAGTTTTTCTCTGCAGACCTAGGAAAGTAAGGAGAGGGAAGATTAGAATGCAGAAGATACAGAGACCAGCTTACTTCATCATTCTGGTCCTGGTGCTCAGTAGTTGATTTCTTGGGAGGTTTTGTGACAGGGCAAAAGGGTAGCATAGTCATTAAGAACTGTACTTACCCTGGAGCTAGGAAGTCTGGCATCAGATTCTTGTTGCTTGCCAGATGTGTTACCTTAGACATTTAATTTCACTTCTCTGTACCTTAGTTTATTTATCTGTCAAATGGGTTTAAGATAATATCTGCCTCATGTGGTTGCTGTTGCAAGGATTATTTAATTCAAGTAAAGCACCTGGGACAATGTTTGACATTTTTGAAGCTGTTAAATGCATCTTGTCAAAATGAGGTTACTTAGACCCTGGGATGCTGGAGCCACACGGAGGCTTGATGACTTCAAGCAACCATCAGTGATTATTGTACAGCTGTAGGTATGTTCTGCGTGGCCGAGCTCCTACAAGCTGGTGGGGCTGGGCTGAGGACAGCTCTTCCCAAGGAGTTGTCATTCTCTTCCTGAGACAAGTTGGCAGGTCCTTCTCAGGCTGGCTGTGAAGGCACAAGGTAGAAACACATAGGCACCGGGAGGCCCAGTGTTGGAACTGGAGCACAGCACATCTGTCTCATTTTTCTGGCTGAAGCAAGTTTCTCGGTGGAATCCGCAGGGTGGGAAGGTCACCTGTCTATGATGGGAAGGCCCTGCTGGTTACCTGGAAGAGGGTATGGATGGAGGAGAACTGCTATGGAAGCTCTTCTGATTATAATTTGAATAAGAAGTGTTGTTCTGAGAGTTAGGCCGAGGAACTCATGAATGTGAGCAAATCAGCTCTAGGGCTAGACTAAGAAGGCAAAACCTCAGGAAGTCAAGTCTTAGTTCTCTATAGCAAAAGAAGCTCATTGCTGAGCACAGTTGGGGGATTTAGGTAAGTGTGTGTGTGTGTGTATGTGTGTGTGTGTTCAAATGTTATCTGGGTCAAAGTCTCCAGATAACCTTTCTGAGCCCTGTTTCTTTCTTTTGTGACACTGGGGATCAAACCCAAAGCCTTGTTCATGGTATGCAAGCTCTGTACCACTGAGATACATCTCCACTTCTGGTGGTGTTTCTAATGGGACTCTTCCAGGTATGATTTCTTAGGACTTCATGCTAGGCTATGGTAAACTTCACAGTGAGCATAGTGTGAAGGAGTCTTCGAAATGGCAGGATTCCGGAGGGATGTTATCACAGTTACCCAAGAACTGGGCCTAATTACCAGTGGGGGAAGGGATCTTAAAGACACAGTGCAGCTTGCTGCAGTAATTAAGCTTTCCCACTCACAGTTTTTGTTTCCTCTTTTGCATTAGTGTGTGTTTAAGGAGAAATTCCCTTGACGACAAAATGCTATTAAAATCCTCCATGTGGAAGCAGCCCCGGAAAGGAGAACACACACAAGCTGGCACCAGGAGCCCAGCTGCTGTTCTCCCTTTCTCTGCAGAAGCAGTCACTACAAAACTATAGAATGGATATGTGACCATGAAGAGAACTGGGGATCTGTGTGTGCTGTTTACCTGTGCCTTCATTAATGCTCTACCCATCCCCAGCTCTGGCTTCTAGTCTTCTCACTAAAGCCTTTAATTCTCTGCTTCTGCTGAGAAATAGAGGGAAATAGTACTTTTTCAGGGCTTTTGTCAACAGCAACTCAGGCTAAGAAGCACACTTAAATCAAGATGACCACGTATACATATGTACACAATCGAAATGAAAGCTTAACAAGACGCTACAGACCTCTACTACCTGTGATGCACTCTGGCTTTGTCTATTCTACTACACAAAAGCTTAATACTGGCGGGCGGGCGGGCGGTCTACTCTGCCGACCTAATAATGCACTAACGAGTCACAATCCAGACTGAAAACCTCCAGGCCAGTTCAAAGGTGTGTGTTGATAGGTAAGGAGGTAGGGAGAGGCTTCAATGAATTTCTTTAAGATCCAGATACCTCACACATGAGTAAGAGGCAGCTGGTCAGAAGAGAACTAAGAAAGGCTGCTGCTGAGTGAAACAGTCCAATGTGTTCAAGCTGTTCTGATTTGGGGCATGTCACCCATGTGAGACATACCGTAAGGATTTCTCCTGCCCATAATAAGAAGGCTATAGGAGAGAATTAAAATATTCCCATTCTTTCTAGAATAAACTTGAGAAATGGAGTTCACTTAAATTAAATTCTTAAATAAGTGGTAGTATGTAGGAGGTGCTCTAGTAATGGGAGAATTGTGAAAGTGGTCAGAATGTAATAGAGCTTGCTGGGACTCATTGATGGCCTCACCTCTCCAGCACAGATGGGAAAGCTGCGCCAACTGCCAATGGCCCCAAGTACCCAATGCTAGTGACAGCTCTACATTTCCTATTTTCTAAGTGTTCTCCTCTGCTCGCCAGACCTCAGTTTTGGCATCTGTCAAATGGACTGTTATGAATCACACTAGCGTGGAACATGTGGAATGGCTCCTAATTCAGGATACAGAAGCAACTTGCAGATTGACTAGGAAGGTAATCTTCTTCTTACCCCTTACAGGAAGAGTAGGAGCTGCCATATTTATAAGTACATGTAGTTGACCGGTGACTGGTTGGGCCTTATGCTGAAAGTAGCTATGATTAAAACATGTGACTCCTGGACTCTTGGTGTCTGGGTTCCAAGGAACTATATCAGGATTTAGCTGTGCTCCGACAGAGGCTGGATGAGGTTCTGCTCTGAGCCGAACAGAAAGAGTGACTTCCATACAGTGTCCAACTTTGTAACTTGTATGGCTTCAAAGCTATCCACGAAACATAAGGAAAAATCTGATCCCTGGTTGCCCTTTGCGAGGTCAGCCACCGAGGGCCCACACAGAAGATCACCTATTCCCGGTGCTGTTTATAAAGACCCTTCACATTCCCCACCTTGTCATCCTGCTTTCCCAGAGGACCACAGCCAAACTAACACAAAGTCCGTAAGTCTTGGTTCAGCTTGAGATCAGATAGACGCAGAAGCCAAATCACATGTTTAAACATATAAGAGGAAACCAGATTAGTCAAGGAACTATAACCCTGGATTTAGCCTGGGTGAATTTTCCTTCTGTGGGATTTCCTGTCCCTTTTCTGGATGTTTCTGTCTATTGAATGTTCCCTGCTAGTTGGTTTAAGGCCATCAACTCTGTGGTGAAAGAAAGCCTTAAGACGGCTTGGGGCTTAGCTGCTAAAATATCAGCCGCTGCCTAAGTGTGTGGATCCAGAGCCAGGCGCACGTGAATAATCTCCTGGGTTCTGTCAATCTCTGCTGACAGTGGGGAAAGAGACCATACTTTAAGACTGGGCTTAGATGAGCATCTACACAGGCCAACAACTACCCCAACAACTGCCTTTGTGGGGTGGTGGGCAGGCAAAAGGGGCATTAGTGAGTGAGCAGAAAATAGAACCCTAAGGTAAGGAATGCCAATAAGTAAACCCAAAAGCAAACCTCCTGCAATGTTCTTAGACTGAAGTTAAAATTTAACATTTTTTATGTAAATCATCTGGCATACTGAGTTGCATGGGTGGGGGGTGGCAGGGAGGGGACAATGGGCTAGGATTAGATAATTTACTTAGTGCTAAAATTCCGGGAAGTTTGTGTTGATTTGGGCCTGGATCTTGTTACTTTTTAGCTGAAGTCTAAATCTTTATCATCCTACTACAGTTGAGAGGACTTTTTGCTTTTCCCTCAGTCATTTTACAGTTGTAATTTTTACCCCCTTTCGTCAAATAGAGCTGGTTAGATTAGCAGCTTTTAGTACTGAGATGAAAATATTGGTAGGGCCCAGTAGGTCCTGTTTTGTTTATTCTAACAGAGTAGCTTTGATCTAAACATATTTCCTGGGGTCTGGATGAGATGACCTAATTCCTGTCTTATCCCTCTCCACTTTTCTGTGGATCTCAGATTGTGCTCTACTGTGGAGCCCTTTGAAATTCACTCCGCATTTTCCCCCACTTTGTTAGCCTTTGACATTTGTATCATTTGCGTAGAGTGCATAGCTCCTAGTAAAGAACCCAATGCTTTATTTTTCTAACAGGACTGCTAAGTTTTAACAGACTAGGAGCTCTCCCCCTGCTTTTTCTTTTTAAAGTTCTTTCATCTTGACATACACAACATGCCAAAAACAATAAGCAAATACTCTACTGCTAGAAATTTATGTCAACTGCAAATCATTTAGGATTTTCTGTTTGAATGTCCTTTCTTATTAATAATTTTAGAAGTTTGTCTGCACCCAGTCCCTATCCCCGAAAGTTGTAAGAATGAACGTGGACCGTGGAGATCCAATGTAAAAGCTCAAAGCCCAGTTGGGTTCAGTTATCTCCAGGGGGTCTCTAAAGAGTTCTCCCATACCACTCACCCAGGGCAGCTTGGGTCTCACTCATTTTCCTTTTGTTTTCTTTCTGGGTCCCTACCAGTCACCAAATTGCTACCTAAGAATATTTTCCAGAAAGGGAAACCCCTTGCTTGGGGAGAGGGGTGAGCAATTCAGATGGGTTGGGGTGAGGAATGAAGGATTAACAAGAAGGAAAAAGTTATAGAAAGTCCAAAAAATGACAGCAGTGGCAGAGACAGGAAGAATAAACAAATAAAAAAAACCAACACCAGCAAACTAGCTAAGAAATCAATCCAGAGAAGTTATTCAGATTTGTAAATTTGGGCTCATAGAAACTACTGCACTTTTCCATGCTTTTACATTTCACTTTTTAGAAAAACTGCGGAAAATGTCACCAAAGTGATTTATTTTTAGCTAAAAAAATTTTTTTTTGTGAACCTAGTCTTTATTCCACTCTTCGTTCAGTGAATTTGGCTCTGTAGGATTCCAGAGCGACCAGGTTGCATGTCCACTTTCAGGACATAAGAAACTCCAGGAGCCAGGCGCGGGGGCTGAGAAAGGGGAGGCGGAGCGGGAGCAGAGAGGTGCGCGCCCCTCGCGGCCTTAAACCAAGCTTTAGACCCTTAAATCCATTTTCTCCTTTTTCTTGACTCTGGGTTGAGCACAGAGTCAAAGTGTGTTCACCACGCCCAGGAGAAGCACGGCTGAGGGCACTTTCTTGTTTTGGAAAAGGTTGAAAAGGGAAACGGGCAGGTAACGATCAATAGATTGGAAAAGTCAACCAAAACATGAATAGGCAGGGATAGAAAAGTAAGAAGGCAGAGCCAGAGACCACGACCTTTCCCTAAGGGCTTCGGTAGCCTTCGAAAATCTGTCTAAACGAAAAGCTGCTTTTGCTCTCTTCCGCACACTTTCAGAAAACACTAGAAAGAAGAGAAGAAAGAAAAAAGTGCCGGCTGCTCGCACCCGGCCGCCCGCCCGCCGCGCGGAAACCAGCGGCAGCCCGGGTGCGCCCGGCCTGACCCCGCGCCCCGCCCGGCGTGCGCGCAGGACCCGGGGGGACAGGGGTGGGGACCGGCTGCGGCCACCGCGGCCAGCTGCCGGCGCGCGCTCCCGGGACGGCGGCGGGGCGTGCAGGATGCAGCCGCAGCCCGCCCTTCGCGGGGACTCTGCCCGCGCTCGCGCGGACATCCCTGGGCCCCGTCCCGGGGCGCAGGAGCAGCGGCTGGGCCCCCACTGCAGCGTGCGGCCGGGAGCACCGCCCGCGTCCCCCGGGTCGCCACTCACAGCCCTGGGAAGGTGACAGACGTGTCCTGCGGAACCACCCTATTTGGCTCCGGTAGAGCTAGAGCTTCTGGCCGGAATTCCGGCCTTCTCTCCTTGTCCACACTTTGGGGGAAAAAAAAGGGTCATTCTTGGGGCGGCGGGAAAGGGACTAGAAAGGCGAATTCGAGAAATCTTGCTCTCCACATTTTCGGGTGCTGAGACGTCAGGGTGAGTCTGCCTCGCCACCCCGCGCCATTACCATCCCCGCCCTCTCCTGGTTTTGGTGACCTTTCCTGCCGAACAGACTGGTCTGAACCCAGCCTGCCTTCAAGACACCGGCCCGGCTGCTGGGCTGAGCTGATGCTTCGGGTCCTCTCTGCGTCCCGACCTGCCGACCTCGTGGCATTCAAGTTTCTTTCAGGGCTGAGCTCCCGAGTGGCTACTGCGTGACCCGCGCCCCGTGGAAACTTTCTCTGGAAGGAGGCCTGATACTGTCAGTTAATTCACCCTTACCTGGGTGTTGCCCTTGGCTATGACCACAGTTCTACAAAACAAAATGTCCACAAATCTTTGCGGACGCAACTTCTACCCTGTCCTATTGCTAAATCTCAAATCGTGCACAAAATCTATTTTCCCCCTAGAACAAAGGGAGAGAGGAAGAAGAATCAAACAATTTTGATGATGAAGTATTGAAGTTGACTTTACTTCTTTTTTATAATAGACCTTTTCTTTTAAATATGTATGTGCTTTTAAATGCCTAAAAGACTAATTAAATAAAGAACATGTTGACCTCGCTGGGTTGAGGCCCAGTTTCTGAGTCAGATTATATAACCCTGCTGCACCGGGAATTCTCCAGCAATGAGGCGCTCAGCAGCTAAAAAAAAAAAAGTCACTGAATCCAGTGAAATGAAACCAGAATAGTTAAAGCTGAAATCTAAATCCAAATATCCTGCTTAGGGAAACTTACCTGTCAGGATGAGATCTCCAGTGACAACTTTTTGTTTTATTTTTTTTCTCTGGGGAAGGGGTAGTAGAGGGACTATAGAATAACATTCCCAAACAAGTGATGGATTTGGGAAAATATCTAAGACCTCTAGATTTCAAAACAAAACAAAACAAACAAACAAAAAACCTAGGCCCATGCAAACCTATTTCTGTTACACCTTTTACAATTTCTTATTTAGAGAGAGATACTCGCTCATATACACAATTTACTGGTGCCCAGGGAAACATTAAAATACATGTAGGGGCCTGACTAAGTAGAAATGCACTCTCAAAACACAGACACAGTATGTTGTTTTATCTGTTGCAAAAAAATGTATTTGATTACTTGAGTAAAATTACAGTATCTCTGTTGTTAGTAAGTATTAAATGTTAAAGAAATTGGACCCCCCTTCCTTTCAACTTTCCAAGAAAGTGCATGTAACAGTCCAATTTTTTTTCTTTCATACCTAATACAAAATAAACGAACACTATACCTGCTCTCTTGATCAAGAAGAACCATCTGCTCTTGTAAGCAACATATGTACATTTTAATGAAAGTGATATTTCTTATTGTATATACAAGAGCATCTAATTTTCTCCACTGAAGGTTGTTCAAGATGCTATACTTAGCAGCATTGTGAAATTCCAGCACACATTTTCTATTGTGAATATACCTACAAGGCAAAATGTTACGTCTCAGTTTCAACTACCAAAACAACACTTTTTTTTTTCTCTAAAGAATTCTGCGTGCTTATTACTGTACAGAACTTATTAACATTGAGAACGACTCAAGTAAAAAGCACAATACAAATAGCAGTTCAAAACGGAAATGGTTAAATCTACAAAACAAAAAAGCAGGTTGAATTTTAAGAATAAAAACGAAAAACAAAAACCCAAATCTTTCAAAGAACCACACTGTTCAGTCTGTACTTTCAGTCCTTTCCTTAAATCTGTTTTGAAAGATTAGACAATGTGTTTGCTGATAAAATTTTCCGGCAGGATCAAAGTGTACATTTATATACAGACTTTATTAGAGATCTAATGCATCACGGAGGCATTGCATCAACACCAGGTTCATATTAAACTGGATATAGAAAATAAGTTAATGCCAGATTAAGACCGCCTAGCAGGGCAACTTGCAATTGCCATAAATGTTACAGCAAGTTTACAGCACTCTAGTCAATTAGTATTTAGTTCAAAATACAGAAGACCAAAGTTAACGCTTGCATTCTGTTTGCAAAGCAAGGTTATATCACTAATAAATAAGCTTTCTTAGAACTCTAGAAGTTGAACAAAGTACAAAAGAATGTCTTCATAACGTTGCAGTTCATGGGGGGGGGGACGACGGGAAGTTGGGGGGGCAGGACAGGAGCAGGAGGCAAAGTAGGTGCATTCTGAACAGAAATGCTATGTCTCAAGGGTGTGGCTGCTCTAACTCGTCACAATCTCTTTGCTGTCCTCTACGAAGCGGGTGAAGCGGAAGTTGGTTCCATTCTCACTGCTTGCCATTTTCTCTAGGCCGGCCAGAGGAGCACTGGGCTCTGAGTTCTGGAGCTTCTCCAGGTTTCCCGTCAGCCCACTAATAGGTGAGCTGCTCCCACTGCCTAGGCTTCCAGGAATTGGAGGGATGCCACCATTCTGAATGACAGAGATCTCGTTGGCCTTCATTGCCAGCCCGTTGGAGAGTGCTGCAGCATACTGATTCCAGAAACTGGAAGGATCTCCGCTTCCTGACCTCGCCGCCAAATCCTTCTGGAACATTTCTGGGAACTTGACAGGATTGCCTCCTAGAAATGTCATGGGGCCATCCACGGAGAGCCGGCGGCCCCGGCGTGCAGGGGTGCTATTCCACATGTGGGTGCCCATGTGTACCTGAGGTCAGAGTGGGGGAGGGGGGAGGGGAGCAAAGAAAGGAGGAAAAAACAAGACAGGAGCTTAATAGTTGAATGTCTCAATCCATACCCTAACTCTCCACAAAGCAAGGGGCCCAAATGTCTATTCTTATTATGTGACAGACAGGGGAAAAGGTGAGGGGAACCATCCACTCCTGTGGATTAGTAATAACCTGTTTGTTCTTTGCAGCCCTGGACCATCTCTCCTCTTCCCACGCAAAGATGCCTTACTTACTCTTTTTTTATTACCCGTATTTAGCTTATAATGGGCTCAAGCAAGCTAGTCAGTCGCAGATAGCTCCTTTCAGGGTTAGAATTGTTATGTCCACTCTCATTGCAATGGTAAGTATTGTATCTGACACCCTTTACCCTATAAACGTCCTTTGCAGATGGGAAGAAAGTACCCCTCAGTGATTGCCCGTTGGAGGGCCTGTGTATGGAGAGAAAAGCCAGAAAGTAATTATTCATCTCACATTACTGGCAACAATCTCTAGAGAAATACTCTGTCAACAGAAAAATGTACACACTAAAAGTGCTCAACCATTGCTCTAGAACGTAAGCATATTTGCTTTACTTCCAATGCATATCAGTGTGATATGTTATATAATCAATTATCATAATACCCATTAGCAGAGATGTTACTGTTTCTAGAAAAACCAAACATGCTGCACTGCATAGCTATGAAAAATTGCTGTGTACGCCGTAATTATTAAGTGATATGAGCAGCACACAGGCCACGTGGATGTCTTTAATCAACACCCCATGGTGATGCCAGGCTGTCTTACTTGGTAGGTAAAGCAATTCATTTGGTGCACTTAGCGAGACAACAGAGAGAGGCCGCTGCTTCGCTGAGGTACCAAATCACTCAAGGCACTATGACATGCAGCTCGCTGCTGGCTGCCCTCCCCTGCCTTCCACGATCCTGACCCTCATGTGCATCCTCCTTTCTCCCAGGTCAGTCGTGTGCAGCTGTGCCCTCTGGAGACCCCAGTCCCTGCATATGTGAGCAGATGATTCTGAGCAGATGACTCAGATAATCACTGGCCGTGGAAGGGCCTGCTGGGGTGGGGGGGGGGTGAGGTACGGATGGAGTGGGTACCTTAAGATTGCCTTTTGTTGTGAATGCTCTTCCACAAATAGTGCAAGCGAAGGGCTTCTCTCCAGTGTGAGTTCTCTCGTGGATCTGAAGGGCACTAGACGAGGAGAAAGTTTTGCCACAAGTGTTGCAATAGTGCTGTTTGGGAGTTCTCCGGGGCAGAGTTGGGAGCAGAACTGGGGACGTGGCAGAGGATGACAGAGGCCCAGGAGGGATGTGACTGGTGGGGGTGTCCTTACTGTCCTGAGGAGAAACATGCACAAATCCGTTGACCTCTGTTTTGATGAGAGACGACAAGGAGTTGGCGGGAATCACCGCCGAGTTCTGATTGGGGCCAAGGTTGGAACTGGGCTCAAAGAGCTGTGATGGCAGATCTCGCATCTGATGTGTCAACATGTGCTGTTTCAAATTACCCTTTGTGGAAAAGCCACGATTGCAAACTGTGCAAATAAATGGTCTCTCTTTGGTATGACTTCTATAGTGAATGTCCAAGGCACTCTGACAAGCAAAGGTTTTGCCACAAATGTCACAAGCAGTATTTTTAAATTTACCCCGGTCTCTGAAAGGGAAGAGGATTCCCAAAGAATCTTCTTTGATGATTTTCTCTGCATGACTAGAGGTCAAATCCAAAGCCCCCCCATTCACTGGGGTGGGAGACAAACCATTGGCAAACTCGCTTGGGCCCGCTCTTGGTGGCTTTTCCTCCATGCTGGGTGACTTGTGGAATTCCTGGGTGCTGTTGGATGGGGACAGAGCCTGCATGGAAGAGGTAGACTCTGAGATGGCCGGGCTGCCAGCACTTTGGCTTTCCATGTCACCACCCACTGAGGACGAATCATTGGTCAGCACATCCCCCTCAACAGACCCGTTCTCCACAGACTTCAGGCTGGCCTGAAGCTGCTCTGCCAGGCCAGCATTGATCATCTTCATCTGATTTTCCAAAGCAGCAATGCTCGACATCTCGAGGGGCAAAGGTGAAGAAGACAAGCTGTCCTGGGATGCATCTGCTGACTTGGGTGTATCTGGGATGCTGCCTTCAGGACAGTCTTCCATGTTTTCATCGGAGAAGTTGTCTAGGTCATCAAAATTTTTCTCATCGAAGGAGCCCGTGTCAGATTCCATGGACTCGGGGTAGCTGTCAGGGACAGGGGTGTTGGGGATCTGGCCTCCCATGTGCATCCGGATGTGTTGCTGCAGGACAACAGCATTTGTGAACTTCTTCTGGCAAATGGGACAGGAATGTTGGACTCGGAGTGGGGGCATGGCCCGATGCACACTGTAGTGGGTTTTAAGATTCCCTTTTGTGGTAAAAGCTCGGCCACAGATCTTACACTTAAAGGGCCTCTCCCCAGTGTGTGTCCGGTAATGCATCTTCAAGGCGCTCTGACAGCTCAGGACCCGGTGGCAGATGATACACTCATTGGGGTCAGTGGCCTTTTTGTCAATGTTTTCTACAAGTTGCTGCAGCTTGGATGTCTCTGATGCCTGAGCTGAATCCAAGAGCCCCCCAAAAGGAAACTTGGCCTTGAACTGCTCAGACATGAGCGGCAACAAAGGATTGGTGAAGGTAGTGGCACCTCCCGAACCATAGTCGGCTGCTGGGGAGCTCAGGGTGCTGTTGCTTGCTGTTGGGACTGAATTGGTGACCACACTACTCTCCTCACTTTTGCCACCAGAGGGTGGAAGAGTGGACACTTCTGCTTCCTCAGGTAGCCCACCCAGGCTTCTTGTGGTAGGATCAGGGACCCCAGAGTCACTTTTGACTGAGCTGGGGGGGCTGGCAGCAGAATGGCTGATGGGGATGGGGGCTGGCTCTTCAGTCTTAATGAAAGGTGTGAGGCTTGGGAGAGTTGGGGGTAATGGCAGGCCAATGGAAGTAGTCAGCGTGGGCAGGACTGGCTTGGTATCTAGCCAGCTGGTGACTGGCTTCTCTGGAGGGATGGACATGCCATATGGAATGCCAGTACTGGTGGGGATGTTGTCCAAGTGCTCAGGCACAGGATAGGGGTTCATCTGGATGTGAGGATACTTTTCTTTGTGGCGCTGAAAGTGGACTTTCAAGTTCCCCTTGGTGGAGAACCTGTTTCCACAGATGTTGCACTTGAACGGCCTCTCTCCGGTATGGGAGCGCAAGTGGATCTGCAAGGCACTGTCGCTCCCAAAGACCTTTGCGCAGAACCTGCACTTGTGTTTGAAGAATGCCTCATCTGAAGTACTTTTTGCTTCAAAGGCAGTGACATTTGGTGGCTTGCTTTTTCTTTGCTGGGCCAAGGCAGACAAGGAGTTTAAATCCTCTGCAGTTGTTCCGATGTTGGGCAAAGGGCTGGGAAAAACCGAGTTAGCAGGGGTTGGCTGAGGTAGAAGTGGATTAGATGCAGGACTTAATAAACTGCTTATTGCAAAAGCTGGTGAGGATGATGCTGAGACTGCTGGGTTGCTGACATGGTTTGCGCCAGCACTCGAAGCCACTTTTTCTGAGGATGGGGTGGTAACTGCCGCCGCCAATATGTTCATATTGGGAGAAGTGCCACTGCTGGATGGAATGACGGTGTTGCCAGAACTGCTCTGAGGTAGCTGGATCGGGGGTAGCTGTTTCACACCACTAATGCTGGCAGATTGGCTAGCGAGGCTCTGTGCTAATCCAGCTGCTGCTGCCAGCTGCTGAGATAAATGGGAACTTAGCGTGGACAAGGGGTTGGCAGATGTTCGTAAAGTACCTTGAGAAGGACTAGAAGACGTTGGCAAGTCTGTGTTCTGAGAAGCCAACAGTAATATTTGGTGCCGAATCTGTTCTATCAGTTGCAGTTGGTGGATCTGCTGCTGCTGCAGTGCTAAGAGCTGCTCCATGAGGGCTGGAACAGCCAGCTTGCCCCCGGAGGCCCCACTGCACCTCGCTTCCTGGGAGAACTGGGCCACCGCCACCTTGGTGCTCTGCAGGTTCTCAATGATGACGTTGCTATTGATCACAGAGAAGTTGCCCAGCGATGTCAGGTCCCCGAGTTGAGGTAGAGAGGTTGTGATCACTGAGGTACCTGTGGAGGAGCTGTTCTCACAGCTTGGGGTGGCGCTGCTGGTGGTGCCGACAGACGTCCCACTGCTGCTGTGGGGAGCAGCCGGGGCCTCCACCTCCATGGACTCTTCCCTGTCAAGTTCCTTGTGTTCTGAAAGGTCACTGCAGTCTACTTGATCTGTTTTGCTCACTGTGTCTTTCATTTGTTCATCACGATTATCAGGAGGGGGACTAGGGGAGAAGTTTTCAGGTGGGGAGGCTGGATTTTCACTGATGATCAAAACTAATTGATTTTTCGTGCAGTTCTTCTTGTGGAGCAGAAGATCTGATAACTCAAAGAACTCAGCACAGCACCGGCCACAGACGTGGGCATCTTTACTTTTGGTGGGGCGATTTGGTTGACCTTTCTCTGTGTCTCCTATAAACATCAAAAGGCTCAGGGTTAGAAAGGAAACCAGAATTCATGTCATCTATGATTTTTAAAAAAGTTAATCAATTTATAATCAATTTGTTCCCTAACTGCAGAACTCAATACTGTAGTCCCTGAAAACCTAATCACAGGGGGCTGGGGAGATAGCTCCATGACACAACTGCCTGCCTGGCAAGTGCAAGGTCTTGAGTTAGAACCCTCGTCTCCCCCCAAAAGAAAAAACCTAATCACTATTACCTAGGAGTAATAATCCATAATTAATTTTTAAAGGTATGGAGGAATTTCCATTTGTCTGATATCTCAGAGAGTCATGGCCCTCAGATAATTCATCTAAGCATAAATACTATGAATGGAGGAAGACACTGGTACATAATGAAATTCCATAGCAAAACATTGATTTCCAATATTTTCTACACCTGATTTGTCTACGCATCCAGAGAGGGTCCAGCAACCATTCTGAGGACTTATTAGGCTCTTGAGTTTCTGTCAACCTTATTCATTTTCAACTGATTCAAAGATATCTGTGACAGTTTGTTCTGTCACTAAACTAATTTGTAGTCATTCAGGTTCCAATCAGTTGTTGACAAGGGGGGAAAAAAATGCATATCACCCAGCTGTGGACTGACAACTTGAAAATCACCTCAAGCCCCCACCCCAAACCTGTGCTAGAGCTGATCCGTGACAAACACACTTTAGTCACATCAGTAACAAATCCTCAAGATTCACTTGAATACAAAAGGGAAAGCAACACACAATGCAGAGAAACACAATGATCATAATCCTTTACAAGGCCTGCGCAGCACCTATATATCACACCATGGCATGTTTGTTTTTAAAATTAAAGAATGCAACCCTAGCTTCTATTCCACTAATGAAAGGCTATATGCCAAATGCTCCAAAAGGCAACAGCATGCCTCTAAATATTTTATCAAAAGTGTTCTATCTATAAAACGAGTGTAAGACTTACATTCTGATTAAAAATCAACTTAGAGAAGGATGTGTAGTTAAGGGGAAGTATTCCCCTTCCCCTAGGAAATCATGTTTGGTGTAGAATTTGGAAATGCTTTACAATTCTCCTTGTCTGAATGCCTTTAAAAACAGTTTGCTCTTAACTGTTATCAATTGTTTAACAGATTGTCCTGAACCTTTTCTTATAAAAATCCTTTTATTTCATGTTTGTTTCTACTGGTTGCTCAGATGTCTTCTCACTAAGATCCATTTGTAAATTAAACATAAAAATCTCCAATTCCAGACTAACATCCTATTCAAAGACAGGATGGCGTCCCATTGTTTGCCCAGCATGGGACACCAACTTCTGCTGTACAAATGGTGTGTGGTCATCTTCGAAGCTATGGAAAAAAAAAAAAACTGTTTAATTCAAGGATTACCTCCCTGTATGCTTTTCTGCAGAATTGAATCGGATAATAGGTAGTTTCCATGACTTCCAAATAGAATCTCCCGGAAAACTTGAAGGCCAAAAAAAAAAGGTAATTGCAGATATGAATGCATGCAAAATCAAAATCTTGCGTTTTTTTTTTTTTTCTTCCAGAAAACTTGAAAGTCCATTCAAAAGAGCCAGACATTTGCCTTTTTGGTCTGAGGATCTAAGAAGCCTGAATAGCTTTGCAGCTCAAGAAACTATAATTAACACTGAAATATTAACTACTGAAAATTCTTTAACTCTATCTGCTTAGGGTGTTGCTGATGTTGATTAGAACCCCTGGTATAGTAAAGCATGCCAAGTATATGCACATTATTCACTGGGAGTGGTATTTTAGCAGCGAAGTTATATCTAATAAGCTAGCTTTCCCAATCCCATCTTTTAATCTCTACTAGGTTATAGTGCAAAATGCACTAACGACACCAAACAAATTGTACTTGTAGCAGAAAATACCAACAACGATCCATTTGTAATTTAATGTTTAATCATCCTAATTGGCACCAGATTCCTATGCACATTTAAGGTACTGTTTTACGCACTTTGTCTCTCCTTCTGCACTAATATAAACAAAATATTAAATGAAATTCGCTAAAGTTATGTTGCTTCACTTGGGACAAAAATAATGTGACAAAAATTTTGTTTAAAGCTTCTTATTTTGACAACCAATTTTAAATGATACATCCATTTCATATGCTTATTTTAAACTAGGAAATGCAATTCCTAATATATTCAACAGAAATGTTATTTCTTTCTCTTTGCACATTTCCATATGTAATGGTTATGTTTCCATCTACTTTTACAGCCAATTATGAAGGAACAAAAGCTATTCTGTTTGTTCACACATTTTCAACAAAATGCATTAAAACTATTATGTCAGCATGTTCTATTAAGCTCTGCATTCAGTGGAAAATACTTTTCAACCAGCTCACATTTATCAAAACATAAAGCCACTTTAAAACACAGTTTTGCTTGGTCAGCTGGGCTTAGACAAATAATGACAGATTCAGAACTAAATAACTAGCGTGGGGAATCAGAAAACTGACTTCATCAATTGTACACATTACAATGTAGTTGCTTCAAATATTTAGCACATCTGTGCTCACTATTAAAGGGCATTTTAATTCTTTATAACTTGCAAACATCTGATATTCTCATAATGTACAGTGAAAATAAAAGATAGGTTACTTTACAGGATTTAGCTGGTTATTGCTTTCCTCTGCTCGAATTCTGTATTTCTATTGCGTCAAGACTCACTTGAGAATTTTTTCAGTTTTTCAACCTGAACATTTTTGTACTGAGGATTGTGCTAACTCGATGAAAAATACAGATGTTTAAAAATAAAAGCTTTTGCTTATAAAACACTATGTTGAAAAAATTGCCTATATTTTACCTTAGATTTCCAAAACATTTTAATAAGCTGACATTTGATCTCACGGTACAGTTAACTAATTTCCTGATGTTTATGAATACCCCAGTTCCCCCAAAATCTTAGTATTTTGATTTATTTCAAAAACAGGTGTCGCTACACTGTAATAATTTCCAATTCTAAATCTGCATTCTAAACAGAATGCCAATGAAGCAGCTTAAAAAGAAAGACACAACGTGAGAATTAGTGTGGATCTTTAACTACCACAAGGAGTATCTTAAGTTGTAATGAGATACACACACACAGGAACATGTTCTAATGTTCTAATTCATTTTTCCTATCCAACTCTCTCCTACCTTGTATCTCTCTCAATAATCTGTTACACAGGATCGCAACTGGTGACCTCATTACAGTAAATACCGTTGCCTTGCTTCTTGTATTATGATGAAAATAATACTGCAGTTTATTGTCTAAGAATTTTACATACAAGTTAAAGTAATTTTGTCATTCTAATCAGGCACATTTAAGAAGCAGTGGTTTTCTAAGTATGTACACAGAAAAGGTATTTGGAATTTGCTGATTTTTGTTTCTCCTTTTCTTTTTGGGAAGAAGGTGATCTTATACTACCACCAAATTTGTGCTCAAATTCCAAATTCTTGTTGTGCTACTTAGATACTTGATGCCAAACTCAACTCTGTCACTTTTTCATCACCTGAGCCAAACATTACAGAATTGGAAGCAGAAAATTAAAGTGTTCCAACCTATCTGTCTATTGAGAAAATAAAAATAAAACTTCCTCCACACAGAAAGGCTCAGCCAGCCAGGAAAGAAAACAACCCCCCCCACTCCCCACCAGAAAACAACCACCCAACTCTACCAGATTTAGTTTTCTTCTTTGGAGCTACTCAGAAAGACACTCCACTGTACTTGTCATTACCTAAAGAGTACATTAACATTTTAAAATAGAACCACTCACAATAGTGCGTTTGGGGTCCATAATTTTAACAGGCTGGTCCCTTTCGTGGACCTATCTGGAAAGGCTATCACAAACATATTTGATTGATTGATCCTTTATCTTCTCCCCTCCCCCACAGACAGGGGAAAGGCTGAATCAGAATGTCCAATTTAAGATTCCAAAGAAATTGTAAACACTACGACATATGCTGTGCATATTTTCTGGAATGTCTAAAGTTTCCTCCATGCAATATGCAACCAAGTGACAAATTGGCTGCCTTCGAGCGCACTCTGCGTGTTCACCAGGATTAGTGTGTTCTCCCGTGGAAGAAGTCAAGAGAAATCTCTGAAAAAATAACTCAGACAAGATATTCCTTTTGAAATAGTGATCTGAGCCTACCTAAGGCACAAAATAAATAAAAGGGGGGAAAATGTCTTCCCCATGGATGAATCAAACTGAACACTAGATGGGGTTCCAGTTGCAAGGGTTTGTTCAAAAACTTCTTTGTGGCTTTCTTATTCCAGTGACGCGTAAAAGAGAGATTCCTTAAGGCGAGATCTAAACTCTGACTACATAAACATTGGCAAAGGCACAAGAAACTAAATCCCTGTTGTTTGAGGGTAAAGCTGAGCTATGGGAACTACCTGTCAATCTTCCCCTTTGGGGGTCTGGCATCTGAGGGTGACAGGGGAATAAGGTTAGGAAAAGAAGCCAAGCTGATAAGGTGAAACTAAAATAAACTACTAACTTCCTGCTAAGTGACTAGCAAGACTCAATTTGGGGGTCACTGGGAAGATACTGAAGGACATATTATGATCTGGACCTTGTCACCTTTGCATAGGAGGAGGCCAGCAAAGGTTAAAACAGCTCAACACATCTAGGTTTCCTAAAGCCTGGCACACACACTTTTTTCTTCTTGGGGGAGGGGTAGAATTTACCATCTCACCGTAAACTGCCGAAGGACTGGAGTTTTGATTATCTAATGGGTTTCTCTGCACCAGGCTATGTTTTACAAAAATTTAGTTCAGGCTGAAGAAGGAATTTGTTCTGGTTACTACACAGAGCTTGGTTTTAACAGTTTCAAAACATGTAACCTGTCTGCCTGTTTCTTCCCTAGTTTCCAGTAAGACTCCACAATAGAAATGTACATTTTTGCTATCTTCAGCAGTCCCTTGATAAAGACAACTTCATACCTATAAACTAGAAAGAAAATAAGTCTAACCCTCAAAGAATTACCTATAATTTGGTACATGTGCTTATGAACCATAATGGAAACTTGATGTAAAATAAACCACCAAGTATTTAGTATCAGAATTCACTTTCACACATTGTATCTTACCACAGCTAGACTTTGTTTCTGTGTTGTTTTTAACATTTTAGGAAGTATCTTGCAGCCTAAAGCAGATCTCAAAAAACATGTTGCATTTTTTGGCCCAGAATCTTCCATTATGCCAAACTTAAAATAGGCCTGATTAAACATGAATTCTTTCCAACTGCCTTATCTTGCAGGTGTCAGTTTAAAAAAAAAAAAATTAATTATAGTTCTCTCTAACCTTTTGGGTCCAGAAATCAATGTGTTGCCATTAAGCTGCTCACAATGAGTAAATTACTTTGGTAAAAAACAGAATTTCATTATTAATATAAACAAGAGAGATTTTCATGATATTTCATATGAGTCAATATTTTATCTACAAATTCATATTTTTACTTTTCAGTAGTACATTTTCTTTAAAACTTGAGAACCAAAATATGTAATAAACGAATGGAATGTGAGTAGACCGTCCATACAGTTACAGAAGTCTTAAAAATACCACCAAAGGGGTAGGAGGAATAGCACACACACACACACACACACACACACACTGAAATCTAAATCCTTTTAGGAAAGAACCTATACATAAAATCATTAGTTTCATATTCTCTTTCCTATCTTGGTAAACAGTCTTCCTAAAGGCAGTTAACTTTGTACAATTTGGGACTTGTTGAATATCATTTATTCAATATGAGACAAATCATACTTGCCATAATCTTCATTTCACAAGGAACTGAAAGATTATCAGTTTATTTTGCAGTGTTTTGGCAGCATGGCCTGACTAACATAGAATAAAATACCAGTGTTGTAAGGGGGACTCGATAATCTTATTTTCTTCAACTTCTTCTGATGATGCTATCCCTGTGCACTGCTCAGTAAGGCTTGGCCTTTCTTTGTGAGCGTATTTACACTCAGACACACACAGGCACACACACAACAAAGCACAGAGCCATCCTTCAGGGCTACTGTAAGGGGGTCTACAAACTTTTCTAGGTCCTGCTCCCAGTAGAAGTCACAAAATTTGAGGTCCCTGTGTATGGGAAGAACATAAACTCCATTTAATTTGGTAATATTTGCTATTTCATTTACTGTATTTTCAAGAACATCACAAGCCAGAAGAAATAAGCACAGTGTCTGAATAGAGGTTTGTCTTCTAAAAGTTTAGCAACCTTGCTGTTAACAAAACCAAGGCCAACACTAGCAACTCCTTGAAGTAGGGGGTTCAGTACAGAGAGAAGGATGGAGATTGCTGATTTCAGTGCAGAGAAGGTGACTTTTTAGAAGTATCCTTGAACTGTGTCATGAACTTTCAACTGTATTTATCTAACAACTATACCCAAATAAAAAGAACCAGGGTATGTTAGGCCTTCTTGTATGTCAGGCGCTAGGAAGGATTACTTGTGTACTAATATTATTACAACACACTAAATCCTGTAACCCTATTACAAAATCTACCCTCTAGGCAACTTCTCCCAAACTTATTGTTCAACCATGTAAAAACAGTAATAACCTAAAATCATTACTACTGAAGAAAGAGAGGAGTGGATGGCGAGAGGGGAGGAAAAGGGCCAGGAGGGGGTGTTTCCTAGGGTGCTCCCAACAGTTTACTGCTTTTTACCACAACGAACTAGCTTTTAGGAAGGAAAAAAGAAAAGAAAAAAGATTTTAAAAATTAAAAGAGAAAGGAAACTGGGACTCAGTTACTTAACTTAGCTCAAAGCTCAAATAAACTAAAAAACAGTACTAATAAAGAATAATGGTAAGAGGTAGTGAACTCCTTTTATGCTATCGCTTTATGAGAAGTCTTAACTATTAAAAATTCCAGATCCAGAAGGCACAAGGCGCAGAACTAGTAAGCATCATTTCTTCAGATGCCCGGGTGTTTCTTCAAGAAAAACGCGAAAAAAGTACATGCGTATACATACGTATATATGTATATATTTACAAAATTGAGTAACAGATTTTTCTCTGGGTTGGCTTTAAGCATACACTCTGTTAACTTTAACAGTATTACAGTGCTAAAGGTCTCCCAAGAAACTTTAGGAAAGATTGTTGCGGGGGCGAGAAGCGTAAGAAACCAGCTGAAAAAAACCAGAAAAATACTCAAGTGTGGTTGTTGCGGCCTTGGGTAATTTTACCTCGGTTTGCCCGCCGCGTTCCTTTAGGGGGGAAAGTGGGTTGTCAGGGGTTCTTTGCAGCGGACTGTGAAGTCTCCTACACAGGGTAAGGCTTCAAGCTTGAGACAGTACTTGGAAGGACCAAGAATTGTAAACAGTTCTCTTATCGCTCTTAGGCCCCCCACTTCTTCTTCTTCTTCTTTTTTTTTTTAAACAGGAATCCCACAGTACAAATCCTTTTCAGCTCCCCAGTAAAGGGAGCAGGGGTCCCTTCGCATCGCTACCGGGCTCTGCCCACGGCCCCAGCCATCCTAAGCGCCAGGCCTCTGGGGAAGAATCCTTGAAAACAGGCCCTGGAGCCGCGCGGCCACAGAGCTCGGGGGACAGAGGTGCCAATCTCAGGGCACACTGCGGAGTTGGGGGGTACGGGATCCGGCTTCAGTCTCCACTTCCTCTAAATGCCCCCACCCCACGCGAGCATCTCGACTGGCACCTAGATCTATGGAGACCCCGGCAGGGTCGCCCCTCATCTTGCAGCCAGGCTAGAGAGCACGTGCGGGATGACCCCAGCCCAGGCGCCGCTCCACCGCCCCGGGCACCGGGCCTGGGAACTCGCAGGCTCCCACAGGGTGAACTCCCAGCAGAGACAGGCGGCACTGGAGGTGTTCTCTCTCCACACCCCCACCCCTCAGCCTGGACGCTCCTACTCGTCTCCGCAGCTCCAGCACGCTAACTTTGTTCAGCATTTGTCCATTCCTTCCAGGATCCCAGGGTGATCGTCCCCAATCGGGAAAGCGCCGGCCTTTTCTCCACCCGGCTATCCCTTCCCCAGCGCAGGCAAAAGACCCAACGATTCTTCACCCAGCCCGACTTCTCGGGAAGTATGGGGCGCCGCGATCTGCAGCGAGCGCATTCCAAATTTCAAGATTGGAGGTGGGGGCGTAGGAGTGCAAGAACTGGGAGAATAGATGCCGGGATAAAGTTGGGGAGTCAGAACCCGACACTTTTCCACCGTCACGGCAACAGAATGCTCCACCCGGGCCGCGACCCCAGGGTGTCGCCCCCGACCCAGGTCCCCACTTTCTACTGCCCTGAACTCTCTAAGGCACCTAGGTCGCCCCGCGGGGCGAGGGAAAGTGTTAGCGCGGGGAACGGAGGCGCAGCGAGCTCCCCACGCGCTCGGAGTTCAGCCATCCGCACCAAGTAAACTTCCTTCCCGCTAGCAACAGGGCCGGGGCTGCGAGGCCGGGACGGCGGAGAGGCTGGGCCGGGGGCCCGCGGCGAGGGGCCCGGCACGGGCAACGGCGACGCCTCGGTCTGCACTCGCGCCCCTGGGGGCTCCCAGGCCCTGGAAGCAGCTCCGCTTGCCCTGGCCTGGGAGCCCCGGAAAAGCCAGGACAGAGGGGCAAGGCCGGCATTCTCTCCTTCCGACTCCCGAAGGACACAGCAACTCCGGAAAGATCCGGCCGGGAGATGTGCCTGCTTCCCCCGGGGCGAGGGAGCTGGGAAGCCCAGCCTCGGAAAATTGAGAATAATAATAATAATAATAATAATAATAATAATAATAATAATAACAACAATAATAATAATAATAATCTTAACAATGATAATACGCCGAGCGGAAAAGGCGAGCGGGGACGCGGCGGCGGCGGAGCGGCGGGCGCGGGGCCCGGCCGCGTGTGCGTGGGTCCGAGTGTGCGCGAGTGTGAGTGCGTGTGTGTCTGTGTGTCCGCGGCGCGAGCCGGAGCACTCACCATCTCGCCGGGGGAGCGAGGCCACTTCGGGGTCGGATTGGAAATGTTGAGGCTTCGCTTGCTTCCTCCGCGACATGCTGGCTCAAACATCAGCTGGGGCAGAATAAAAAATTACTAAAAAAAAATCTTCTCAAAATTACGGAAATCGAGCGGTGGCGGCGGCGGCGGCTCCCCCCGCCCGCCGGCCCGCCCGCCCCCTCCCCGGCTCCCCGGCCCCGGGCGCAGCGCGCATGTGTCCTTCTATAATTATGATTATCAATAATGCATTGCGATTAATCATAGAGGGGCTCTTTGAAAGGCGATTGGCACCGGGCCAGCGCTATTCAAACCCGCTCGCCTTAATCAATTAGTTCGTGATTTGCTGCAGACCCCTGTCTCTCCGCGCGCTGGCCCAATAAGCCGGCCGCGGGGCTGGCTCTGCGCGCCGCGCCGCCCGACACTGGGTCAACCCTCTTCGCGACCGCCCGGGACTCCGCGGCCTGGCCACCGGGGGCCTCCTCCAAGCCACTGCGCGCCTGGCGCCCGGGCGGGCGTCCCCCTCCCCCACTCCCTCTCCTGCCCCCCGCCCCCATCCCGGGCTGGGCCGACCCAAATTAGCATGCCCTCCCCGAAATGGAGCCTCCCGGGGCGGGGGGTGGGGACCGGGCGCGGGCGCGCCGCTAACTTCCCAACTCCGGCGCGTCGCGCGCCGGCCTGCGGGGGGAGGGAGTCCCGTGGCGGGATTTGGGGCTGGGGGGGGGAGGACGTCCCGTTTTGTGAGTGTTCCTTCGTTTAAGAGCTACTAGAAAGCAGCCCACCCTCATAAAAAAAATAAGCGAGTGGGAAAGAGCCAGCCCCACGCTGGTCCGCCTCCCGCCCGCGGCCCGGCCTCCCTCCCGCGCGCAGCCTGGCTCGGCGTTCCTCCGCCCCGAGTTCTCCATCCCCTGGATCCCGGGCTCGCGGGGAAGAGGATCGAGGAAAGGTTTGGGAACGTGACGGTTTGGGCTGGGGGAGGGGCAGCTCTCGCCACCCCCGTTTCCCCTTCCGAGGGACCGCGACCCTGCCGCTGCCTCGCTCCCTTCTCTACCTCGGTCATTCCCAGGACAATTAGGGCTGAAGTTTTCGGGAGAAGCGCCCCGAGCCCGTGGGATAAGGAGGCGGCCCGGCTCCGCCCAGGACCCCTCCCGAACTTCCCCCCCGCCTGCCCCGGTTGGCTGTAGGGCGCGTCACTCCGCCGGGAGGCGTTGGCGACAGTGGCGCCGCCGAGCCCGGGGCGGGTGGAAAGCGGGGACTTGCCGCGGCTCTGAGTTCAGCTCCGGCCGGAGAGGGGGAGGGGAGGGGCCGCGGCTTACTCTGTACGCCGCCGCGCATCGGGGCCCTGTGGAGGTGCGGTTGGGCCGAGGCGGGTCCCGGACAAGGCCTCTCCCGCGGACCCCTGGGCGCCGTGCTCCGGGGAAGGGGTCCACGCCGCAGCCTCTAGGAACGAGGTGGCGGTGCTGAGCCGGGAGTGAGTGAGTGGGCGGGGGTCCCTGCCGGCTAGTTCTCATCTGCGCTGAGCCTTGTCTACACTTTTCCAGCACTTGCCAGCGCGGCGCCCAAACTTTTCGCTCTGTCTCCATCTCCCCAGGCTAAGATGCAGGCTCCCTACCCCGCGCCTGGAGTCGGAGCCCGGGTCCCGCACTCCCTCTGCCGGGCTCAGGCGCCTGCGAACCTGAGGCTCGGCGCTCTGCGCAGCCTAGCTCTTCCCCTGGCGCCCCGGGTCTCCTTCTCCAAGGCTCCCGAAGTCCTGAGCCCAAAGGACTAAACTAGTCTAAACTTCCGCCGTGTACTGGGAGGAGGGGAGGTGCAGATACACAATCCTTACCCTATCTCGCGATCGGGAAAGGAGAGGGCTCATAAGGACGCCCCAATTCGGGAGCGCCTTCGAGTCTGGGTCATGCCTCTGTCAGTTCGCGCGAAGTGGACACCACCGCCCCAGCAGAACTTTGGGTATTCTGGACCCCAAGCTCCCTGCCCGTAAATGACACTTTTCTCTGCACTTCTTCCCTTCCCTTTTAAAAGTCTAAATGTTGCGTTTGGATGAATGTTTGTTTTCCCATCTGCTGACTTTTTTTCCCTTTGTGTAACTTCTTCCTTCTTCCATTCTCGCAGCTCGCCCTTTTTACCTTTTCTGCCGCATATTTTTCTACCCTTGCCGGTTCTTGTCTACCCGCCCCGCGCCTTGCTCCACTTCTCCCCATGTCCTGTTGAGAATAGTGGATTTTGATAAAAAGACAACATCAGTGGGGCTGATGTTGAAGAATGAAGATAATAATGTTTCCATAGGTGGTGCTCCAAATGCCATTATTTCTCACTGAATATTTAAAGAGATCCCTCGGCAAAGATGGATCAGCGCGCTCCTGGGGTGCTAGCCGCGCGCTTCCCCCAAACCCCGGAGAACAAGAACGGGAGCTTGTGTAAATCCCGCACCCACCCTTACCCCGGCAAACAGGCGTCCTTGCAAACACACCGACCCCACACTCCTGCAGGTACGCGGGTGCTCCCCGGTGCACCTTCCTTTCCCTAGTGCCGGCGTTTGGAGCCGCCCTCATCTGGCTTTAACGTCCGTGGCTTCTGCAAGTCCGGGCTTCCGGGCCACCTTGTGTTGCCAGGAACCCAGTGGAGTTGGCGTCCCGCAAATCTTTTCTCCCAGTACAAGCCGCGGGCGCCGTGGAAGCTCCCGGGAGTAGCTTCACACGTGTTCATTCCCGGTCCTATGTGTAATTAAGATGAAAGAAGGGGGCTTCCCCCCCCCCCCCAACTCCACAACAAACAACCAGACGAAAAGAACATGTAAAATATTTATCGCGCCGTTCGCTTAAAAGTGAATGAGCAGAGACGAATTATTGAGGACAATCTCAACTTTGTTAACTTTTTTCGTTCTTCTGGGTCCTCGACGGCGTAGAGGAAGGCGCCCGGCCCTGCGCGCAGCGTCCCCCACTAATTTCTTGTTTGTTTTCTTTCCCGCTGTGGCAAGGAGAGGGGAGGTGGAGGAGAGGGGGATGGGAGGAAGGGGACGGTTAGAATGGCGGGGAGAGGAGAATTGGTCTTTATTGTTGGTGGCAATACATCAATTACGGGCTATTGTCTCGGCCCAAGTTACTGGGTTCGCTGATGCGGGCGCCCCTGTATCATGGAGCTGGCCAGGCTTCGCGTGCCTGGATGCAAAGAAATAATTAAATCAATAAAAACGGAGACAGTGCGGGTTCATTTTTATTTCTGAGCGGGTGGGCAGAAGGTTGGAGTGCGAGAGAAGTGCTACAGCTCGAGTCCTCCCTCTGCCCCGGCTCACCCTTGGAGCCCCAAGGGGGTCGCGCCTTCCTAGTCCTGGGTGGGGCAGCTGCTGGGGAAAGCAGTTTGTAGAGGTTCGGTATTCCGGTTCTTGACAAGCTCCGGTTCTTACGGGCCGGTCCCAGATGCGGAATGGGAGTGGCCCAAGGCCAGTTAACAGCTGCGCCAGGGTCGTGACCTCGCGGACCTTGAGGAATCGCACCCCGGGGGAGGCGTTTGGCAGTTCTTTTGGGAGTTTGATGCTTTATTCTGCCAATATGTCCCCTCAGTTACCCTAAGATCTAGAGAGTCCTCGCTGAGTTGTCGGGACTGGGGCGCTGTGACCCAAGGCCGTGGGCCACAGTCGCTGTTCCCAGCCATGGGGTTTGTGGGCTTTTTGGTTCAATCGCCATTCCTGGAAAGAGGTTTGGAGGCTCAATTCAGGGCCTGGTTCCTCGACCAGCAACGCTCCCTGATTCAGGCCCAGTCGGACCCCGGGTCTGGAATGAGGCCTTGCCCGGGCTCCAGACCCTCTTTGCAGTTTGGCCTCCCAGACTGGGTTCCCTACCCTAGGACTGGAGGACGCCCCTAAGCGCCCTGCCGGTGCCCCTGCTGCCTAAGTCCTGGGCCCCGGGCCTGTGGCTCCTAAGAGGCCAGGTAAGGGCAGTAAAGGAGGTTTCGTTTTCCTTTGCCCAGCAAAAAGCGGCAAAAAAGGCGGCAGCGGCGCCCTGGGGGCGGGGGAAGAGGCACACCGATGGTATCAACGTTATTGATGGGGAGACGTTCGGGCCGGAGCCCGGAGATCAGATTCCCAGTCCCTCCCCTCCCCGGAGGTGGGTGGGACGCGGCGGGTGGTGATCGCTGTGTGTGTTTGGGAACTGGGCGCCTGGTTGAGCCCGCATGCATTAACCACCCGGGGTTTATTTGTATTTTCCTAGTCTGGAAACGTGAGGTGCGGGGGGCGGGGGAAGGGTTTGAGATGGCTTGTGCTGCAGTCCTTGGGGCAGTTTCTTAGGGTTTGGGGTTACAGTGCTGGGAGGCGAGAAGAGCACAAAAACGCTGCAAAGTAGCGTTTGGAAACTTGGTCTCCATAAACTTGGTTATTTTCCGGCCTCTGGGACTACGCTTCCTAGGGAGTTTCAGGAACTCCTTCCCTAGCTCATTTGCTGTCGTTCAAAATCCTAACTAACCTCTCTTCCGACAACAGAGGGGCATCGAACCCGAGGCCTAAGGGAGCAGGCTTCGGTGGGTGTCCCCGCCCCTGGCCGACTCTACTTGGCGCTGTCTGTCCAGCAGCTAAGTCCTGGAGGCGAAAAGGCACAGATTTGGGGGCCCTCCTGCCGCTCACCGCTGAGGGCCATCTCCAGACGGGCGCCGGGTGCTGCGCGGGCACCAAGAGCTCGGCGCCGGCTCAGGCGGGAAATTCATCCGTGGCTGGTCGAGGGCGGGCTGGGTAAGCGCCCACCCGCACCCCAGCTAGGGATCTGACATTGCCTTCCCGCGGCAAACTTCGTCTTTCTTTCCTTACTCGCCATTCCTATCACGGCGTGGCATTCAGTAGCGGACTTGGCTAGCGGCTTGCGAGTGCCTGCGATTTTTACTTTCCGTCCACATCGAGCGCCTCGCACTTGAATTCCCTGCGCCTGCCTGCAACAGTGCCTCGCTAAGGGGTCTCTGAGTATAAACATTCTTCCCAAAGGAAATGTCCCGAGGCAGAGAAAGTGGAAAAGATGAATCGAGTGTATAAAAAGAAAACTTTTGCTTCCTTTTGGTTAAATCCCTTTGCGGTTTTCTAAGAGTGACAAAAAATAATAATAATAATAATAATCAACACCAAGCAATATAGTGCAGCTAATTCTTGAAACTCAGGCCATACTAGGAGGGTGTTAAGAAGCCCAGCAGGGTATACAGATCCTCAACGCCTCAAGAAGTAGAATCTTGGGATCCAGCGAGTGTGATTAGTTCTCATTAACGTCTTCAGCTGGATCCAGGTGTGAGCTCCGTGGGGTCCTGGGCTCCAGTGCTTGCATTTGGAGATGATGAAGTCTACCAGGAAGCCCATTTCCACTCATAAAGAACATCCTCGCGACTATCCCTATGGGACTCTGGGGTTCACTAACTTAGCAAATCTCTTACAACAATTGGAAAACAAACAAACAAGCAAACTGTGCTGTTACTTTTTCAGCAAAATCTCCATTTTTAAAGAATAGATCACAGATTTTTCAGAGATCTGCTCCTTGGTCTTATGACCAGGCTCTGTACCGGAAAGCCTTCCCTGGCCCACAGGGCAAAGCCTCTTTTGGTTTCAGTTTGGTAGAAAAATGTAATGGGAAGGTCTGGTTTGGAAAGTAGGAGTGCGGTGGTGGGGTCCCCTTGTCACTCAAATTGTTGATAATTTACAAATCTCGGCTGAGCTATGACTGTCATAAGGAGTATTTCTCTTGAGTTTCTCTCTGCTGACTTGTAAGGGAGAATCTTCCCTCCCTGTCTTCTAAATGAGAGGAAAGTTTCTTCTTAAGACTGTAGTTTGGTCAGAGCTGTAGCTTTGCCTTGTCCACATACTGAATTTGAATCAGTCAGTCCTATGTAGCCTTTTTAATCCCAGCACGCATTCTTCTGTTTTCAGCTCTGTAAAAGAGGGGGTGTGAGGGGTGTATCCCTCCCATCTCTTCTCATCTACCTTTCCCAGACTAACTGAATTTTCTTAATTATTGCACTGACGTTTTTCTTCCAAATTTTATCCTCCTTGTATAGTAGCAGCACTGTCCAACTTAAATCCAGTTTTTGGAGTTACAAATTACAAGCCCAGTATCTCTCAGCTTCTGGCCCCTATTCCCTGCCTTCTTGTCCACTCTTAAACAGAAGCAATGCTGTCTTACATTGCAATCCTGAAACCATCCCAACTCATACTGCTGTCGGGAGTCATCTCCCACCTTTTCCTTCTCTTCAAGCTCATGACATTTATGAATTCTTACTCTGTTCCAGCTTCCACTCTGCCATCATGGTTTCTCTGCTTCTCCAGGACTCCTTGGCACATTGGTGGTCACATCCAGTCCCTGAGAAATAAGCCCTCCTCAGGAGCTATCTTGGGCTGCAATGCAGGAGGCTTCGGGAAGGACTTTGCTCTGGTCTTTGGGGAGGCTGTCGGGGACGCTCAGGGATGGAACATGGGTCTATGCCAGCACATTTCTCCTTCTGCAACAAAAACAACATGATTTCAGGAGAGGTGAAGTGGAACTCATATTTCCTGAAGCTGTTAATCCTCCCCCCCCCCTTCTTTCTTTCCGGGATCTCACAACACCTCTAGTTTAAGGGAAAAGTGCTGAGGAAACCAATGCCTATTATCTCAAGTTCCCGACAGCCTCTCTTAGACTGATCCCAAATATTTATAGGGACCAGCTTTCTTCCACACATGCTGTTAGGGCACAGAGAGTGGATTCAGCCATGCGGGAGTCCACACCCTGGCCGTGTCATTTAACAGTGTCTCAGGAGCGCAGCCGTAGATTTTCGAGTTTGTGCAGTGGGTAATCTTGTTCACATTAATATCACTACCTTCCACTCCCTGCTCCATTAAATGCAGCTAGCGGAGAAAGAGATTGGTGCTCACCAACATCTAGCAGGAGTTGGCTTTGCCCCCTAACAGCAGTGTGACTTCTGTATGCCTCCAACAGTTTCTTCATCTGTTAAATGGAGATAATAATAGTCCTTATTTCATAGGGTTCTGGAGGGTTAAAAGAGTTAATATGTATGAAGAATCTGGAATAGTGGCTGGCATGTAATTAACACAATGTCAGTGTTAACTATTATTATCATTACTTTACAGGGTTGTTGTGAGGATCAAATGATATAATATGGTTAAAATATCATTCTCCATTCATCCATTCATCCATTCACTTCACAGAGTCATGTGCTAAGCACTGGGAATGGAGCTGTGACACAAACACCAGCTTGTCTTTAATGCTTACAGGCAATTAATCAAATAGATTATTTCCTGGGATTGTATCGTTGCCTGGCTCAGTGTTAGGGGAAAAGGAACAGTATAATGGCAAGAGTAAAAGTCATGATTGGTCATAGGGAATCTGTAACACTCTCAGGAGAAGACCCAATTCGAAGAAATTTGAGACTAGAGGAGGCCATGCATAAGCCAAAGTGCAGTTTTACGTGCAAGTAGTCTGTGTCTGTCTTTATGCTTCTGGAGGGTTCCTGAGTGCTAGTGGACTCATAACTGCCCCAGTATTCAGGTGCCAGCCCATATTCACTTGGTTGTTTCACATGGCTGTATTATGCAGATGCCTATGAGTTACGCACAACACAAAATCAAACAGTAACACAGGTGCTTTTTTATCTGTACTCCTGGAAATGCTAAACCTCTTACAGGGTCTTACAGTCCTTGGTTGTTTGGCTGTTTTGTTTCCTATTTTGTTAGATTGTAGGAATTCATCTGCTCTCTACAATGCAACATTTTAATTTAGCTACCTGCCTGGCCCCAGGCATATCTGGTCTGAATTTAGACTCTCTGATAATTGTTGTATCCCCCAATTCATTTTTCGTATTGTAACCATGTTGTGACCAAATGTAATCTAACATTTACAGGCAAAATACTAAGTACCTTTCTGGAAACTCCTCTTCTGCACACTGAGATTAAAACACTTTTTATGGTTGGAATCTGGAAAAGGCATGAAAGTCTGACCATAATACCGCTTAGCAGGGGAGGCGCGTTGTGCGTGCACATGTACCGTGCTGCATGTGGTGCCGGCTTCCCCAGCAGGCGTCTGACAGCACCCATCCTTTCAGTGCTCACAGATGTCAGCGAGTAGACTGTGAGGTCTCTTTTCCCCCTGGTGCTGAGGTAGCAGACTTGATTGAATATGTCACTGTCTTTCTCCACAAAAATAGTACCTGGGGGCTGCGGGGGCTCTATTTAGAGGCCCTTAAGAGCCTGGCAGTATGTAAATTATGCGTGAATGTCCTTCCTGGTTCCTGTGGCCACAGTCAGAGGGATTTAAACATGATTTAGCATTTCTGATGATTTGTGGCCTGTCGCAACAGCCAGTGCAGTGAGGACAGCCCGGGCTGCTTTCTCACCGAGGCACTAAGTGGTTTCCATGTCACAGCTGTGCCTTCAGGTCCAGACCCTGACTTCATCTATGAGCAAACCCCGGTGTTGGTGGGTGGCCTTCTAAATATCTTTATTATGTTAGGGAGTTCTGGAATTTTTCTCAAACCAAAGATTTTATAACTTAAAAAAAATACAGTTCCATCTTCTCATTCATTTAACCTTCATGTAACCATTTATATATGTACTGAGCACCTATTACATGCTAGGGGGTTTCTTAGATATGAAGATTTAATAGTGAGCAAGGTGGGCAGACCCTATTCTACAGGAGCCTGCATTCTAAAGAAGGGGTGGACAAACATCAAACAGACTCAATAAATTCAGATAATGGTAAATACTTTAGAGAACACAAAATTTTGTAATGTGGTGGAGAGTAACTTGAAACACAGGAAGCCTTCTTAGGGAATCTTAGCAGGCCTTTCAGGAAAGGACCTGAAAGTTGAGATGTGGATGATGACAGGGCTTCAATTATGCCAAGACTTGAGGTGTGCTCTGGGCCAAGCACCGAGCACGTACAAAGGTCCTGAGGTAGAAAGGAGCACTGAGAAGTCTGTTTTTCTTTTGTCCCTCTCTTTTCTTATTATTGTACTTTCAAGAGGGTTAGGAAAATTAAATATTCCTTTTTAAAAATATACATTTCAATTCAATAGGTAAGGCAGTTTTAAAATATCTCTACTACTCTGCAATGCAAAAAGAATAAACCATTGGTACTTGCTATGATGTGGGTGAATCTCAAGAGTATTATGCTTAGGTAAAAAATACAGAAGCGAAAGAGTGCATATAGTGTAGTTCCCTTTCCATAAAATGCTAGAAAACACAGACTAATCCGTAGGGACAAAAAGGCATTAGCATTTTAGTGATTGCTTTGAAATGGAGAGGAATGGAAGAGAGACCTAGAACACAATGAAACTTTTAGGGGTGATAGAAATATCTCTTTACTTGCTCACAGCAGGCTTAAGATTATGCCAAACCTTATCAAATTGTACATTTTACATTTATATTGCTCAAATTAACAGGTTTGGTTTCCTATTAAAAGACGATTTGAAATACTGTTAATGGAGAAAGGTACTATTGCCACTGCTATATTTAAGATTATACCCTGAAGGTCCTTAGGAGCTGAGAGACATTTGATTCAGGGACAAGCACTGACTAGAATAAAGATAGGACTCAGTTGGCACTGGGGCACCTATATTGACCCTGGAGAGATGTAGAGGTTTCCTTGAATTTCTGCATAGCAGTGACTCTTCCTATTATTCTGCCTAGAAATCAAAAGACTCTTTATGTCAGGTGCAGAGCTAGTGTCATAATTAGAAGCCTCATCCATGGAAGGCAGAGCTTCCTTGCCAGATGCATCGTGGGAATCCCAGCTAGACCAACACTGCTCAGAAGAACATGCCAAATGATGTGTGGCCTAAAGATGAGGTGGTTACTCTGCTTTACAATAGATCGGTTGTTAAAAGACCAGTGCATTTTGCCCCTCTGCTCCAAAATCTATCATAGACAAATACTTGTATAAAAGGTGATGAAAATATATCACTTAGAATAAAATAAATAGAAAACAGAGACACATCTAAATATAATCCCCAAGTTGTCTTAATGACTCAGCAGCCATGAAATTATCTAGCACATTCGCCTCCTTTGCAGTGTGCGCTCTCGGGTTCTGTAGTTCTGGTGTTGCGAGCTGATCACAAACATGGATCAAAGTGGCTGCGGGCCAGACTTTTAGTAGCCCTGGAGGAGCCCAGCATCCCACGGCCAGTGTGCCTAAGGGTGAGTAGGTCACTGAGATGGTGCTTCCCCCTTAGTGCCCAGGGTGGCATTTGGGATGCAGGCAGCTAGAGCCAGTGAGGGCCATTTACCACCGGTCACAGAGGCTTCTTGCTTTTACATACTGAGCCACACAGGTGGGCAGGGGTCTGTGTGGATAAAGCTAACAATAACCACAGATCAGTTGTTTGTCCGCTCTAAAAAATGTAACATTTGGGAGGGAAAATGCTTGGCAAAAGTGTGTATTTGTGGACGGCACAGCTGTAAAGTTTCTCATTTAAGAATCCAGTATTTCATCTATACCTCTGTAATGCCGTAGTTGATTTTGGTGTGACGTATGTGGTCCTAGGGCGATGTTTTGAGGAGCATTTTTAGAGATAAGTTGGAGGGGTTAGTGGTAGGGAGTTTCCTGTGCATTTCATTTGTGCTGTTTTCTACCAGTTATATTTAAGGTCAGGAACTACACTGAGGGTCACTTTCCTGAGGGTTCTTCGTTTCATCAACAGATTCTAATTCAAGTGGAGAAAGGACCTACAAAAGGATTTGGGGCTCATACTCTTTAGTAGGGCCAGGGAATCAGGCTTTTCCTGTCTGGAGTCAGTCTCCAGAATATTTCCTCAAGGGCCACTGTCACTGTTGCCTCTGGGAGCAATTCCTCTGCTGGCCCCATCAGAGCAAAGCTACCTAGGGTCTGGGCAATTGCTGTCATTATCAGTCCTGTGACTTCCTCAAAGCCAATGTATTCTTTTTAAATTTTTATATTTTAATTATTTAGTTATTGGACCCAAGGTCTCACTGCACAGCTAAGAGTTGTAGTGATGTTCCTCTCTCAGCCCCCCGAGTGCTGAGATTATTATAGGCATGCACCACCATGGGATTGAACCCAGGTCCTTGCACCTGCCAGGCAGGCACTTAAACCACTGAACTATCTCCCAGCCATGAAAGTAATGGACTCTTTACAAGTCCTGGCTCCTGAGTTGAAATCTTGGTGAGAGAACTTTGGAGCTGTCTCCATAGCTCAACAGGAACATATAGAGCTGCAAGTGAAGCTGAAAAAATGGATGTTTGCCATTTGCAGCTTCTGTTGTAAAAGATTTCAAAGGCTCATGGAGAAAGGAGTTCCCAAGCTAGATAACTCAGAAAAATATGAGGCATTCACATGGACTGCCCTCGTCTCAAACCCAATGGGAGACCTTCAGGTTTTATTCTCATGAGTACCACAGAGAGTCTACCTTCTAAAAGTACATGCCAAAAGTGGCAACCAGAAGAGTGCCCCCCCCCCCCCACCATGTTCCCTACATGCATCTCTGCCTCCTGTCTGCTCCCAGCTCAGCTCTGCTTGCGGGTTAGAGAATCCCAAACAGTCTCCTCAGATTCCAGCAGCCTTGAGTAGATTTCTGGGAAGGCAGGTAGCTGCCATTTGCTATATTCATCCCTGGGTTCAGGCTGAGCTAAGATTAAATATTATCTCACCAAATTCTCCCAGGAGGTCTGTGAGGCATTCTTCTGTTTCCCATTGACAGATGAGAAGATAGGCTCTTAGCTTTAAAATTGCTTTATGCCTAAAATCATATTTGTTACATCATAATGAAAGAGCAAAACTAAATGGTGATCAAAAAATGTTGATTTTGGAGGGATGTTCAGAGGAGGGAGGAATTTGGAGTAGGAATTTTCTGTGTTGGAAAAACCAGTGTTTAAGATCTTGGGGGTTGTGGTTGCTCTGTATTTTGTATAGGTGGTCTTTAAATGCCTCTGATTTGGAACTGAAGAAGCTATCAAGGAGCTCAGAGCTAGGCTAACCTAATCCCCATGAATATAACCGTCTTTGAGCCTCTAGTTTGGATGACGTCATGATTGATGTCAGTTGTCCTACTGTGATGTCAGACCCCATCCTGACTGCTGTGATTCACTTGTTAAGATTAGCAGAAGGTTCTGTTTCTTCTTTTTAACCTGGTGGTTGTGGCTTAAAAGCAGACTGTGTTGAATAGAAAGAGCCAGGACTTGGGGAAAGGATGCCTACACAACAGCTCTTGCTGTATTGTTTGTGGCACGTTTTGCCCACAAGTGTTTTCATCTGGTGCACCCTCAACTTTTTCCCACGTAAACTGTGTGACCTCATCTGTGGAGTCACTTGCTTGAGAGTAGGGTAAGGGGTTACCACACTGTCACCTCTCCCAAGGTCAGGGTACATGGTAGGCATCCAAGAAATGCTTGTGAATTAATATAGAGAGATTAATAAATGGATGAATCTAGAGAGAAGCAAAGTTTCCTTCCATGTGTACACGTACTGTTATAGTTTGGATCTTCACTGTTTAAAGGGTGGTACTGTTAGGGAGAAGTAGGGCCTAGTGAAGGTCTTTGAGTCAGTGGCAGGTACTCTTAAAAGGGAAACTTGCACCCCAACTCCCTTGTCCACTTTCTGTCCATGTCATGAATGGCGTTGCTCAGCCATGTGCTCCTGCCATGCTGTGCTGCCTTGCCACAGCTCCAAACACAATGGGGCTGCTGATCCTGGACAGAAACAATGGTGAGTTAAAATAAACCTTTGCTAAGTTGAATCTGTCAGTTATTTGTTACAGTGGTAGGACGGACCAGTACATACTCTGAAGTGCTGATAGATGCTGGCAGCTGGGTGCTGTTGGTCTGTAATAGCACTATTTCAAAGAACTCGAGGGCAGTGCTTGTATGCAGGTCATATTCGTGATGCTCTTTTTGTACAGACCTCATCAGCAAGCCTACTACTCATGCGAGGTTGGATGGAGGGGTGGCAATAAGAACAATAGTTCTTTGGCTCATCCTATGCGAGGATATCTCCAAACTGGCAACTCATTTCTGGAGGGACAAGGCGTGCCCTGCCTCCCCTACCATGTAGCAGCGGGGTGTCCTGGCCACAATCTCTCATGTTCACCATATTTGGTGAACGAGATGGATCTGGCTGCCTCTTACTCTGAGTCACCATCCCATGACATGTGCAGTAATAACCAGGAATGGTTATTAGATGGTGTGTGCCGAGTGCCTGGCATAGGCACTCAACAAAAATTGGCTTCTCTGATGATGCTGATGATGTTTTCATGTCTTGTGTAATTTCCTGAGCCACCTAATGACTTGGACATTAACTGTGCATTCTCTGGAGTGCCTAGGTTCTGGACAGGTTGGACTTAGTCCCGTCTGCACAGCTTTGGTTAGAGCAATGCTTTTCATGGCGGTGGGGGCAACTTCCAGCCCAGGGGCATTTTATAATATCTGGAAGTGGTTTTGGTTGTCACAAGTGACAGGTGCTCTTGGTGTTAGGTAGGTAAAGACCAGAGATGCTGTTAAACACACCACCTGCCACTGCCAAGGACTGGAGAGACCCAAATGTCAGTGGTACAGAAGTTGAGAAGCCCAGGCTCATCCTATTGAAAATGCTTTTCCCAGTTCCACTATGGAATGCTCTAAAGGTTCGCTAAGCTGACTATGAGGTAAAAAAAGTCTCATTACTTTATTTTCCTGATGTTTGTTTCTCTTAGCGGTGTGAGTTAGTTCAAACCCAAGGCCAGTAAATGTTGCCTTTAAGAGGAAGGATGCTATGGTACGCGAGGGGGATTCATGTTCTGATTCAGAGTGAGTGTGCAGGGTGGCAGGGAGCAGTGGGTCCCAGGGGATGTTTGCTCTTCCTGTCCATTTCAGAACTAGACCACCCGTGGGGACCAAGATCATAAGCGGATGGCCACCCAGGAGGAGATGGCAGGCTCCTTAGACCCCCTATGGCTGCAGCAACTACACCATTTTTTTAAATACAGAAGAAGGGCTTAAAAAATAGCACTTTAAGCAACTAGTTTGGCAGAATAATGCTTTTTCCTTTCCAAAAACTGAGGAAGACTAACGAGGTGTGGCCTCCCTCAAGTAATTTGATTTGGAGTGGATTTCAACAGCACGTGGGGCTTTGTGACACCTTAGTGGGAGCCAGGAGCCACCGCCAACCCTCCAGCAGCATTCCCCAACCCACACCGCACAGGAATAGAGTGGAGCGACTCTCGGAGGTGGCCTGGCACCTTGCCTCCTGGAAATGGTTTCTTTGCTGTAAGCTTGTGTGGGAGATGTTTATCAGAGAGGGGTAGACAGTTCCGCAATAGAATGTACCTCAATTCTGTCTCTGCAGCCTTTTATTGCTAGTGATAGGTGCCATCAGTGTCTAGCTTGAGAAATGGCCATGCCGCAGGCAGCTCTGTCAGCGCGTCTTATTGATCTGTGCTCTGCCTCCCTGGAATAAGACAAGAGTAGTGAGAAACTTGGGGGTGCTGGCAGGGGCACGGTGGAACTGTGAACGGCGCTGCTCCTGAGGCAGGCATGATGGTTGTCACAGCTGTCCCCTTCGGAACTGCAGAGCCTCTGACTACTTTGCACGCCACCCGCCTGGCTTGGCCTTGCTGTGCAGTTACCTGCCTGAAGATGCATGCCGCTTCTGAGTTTTTACCTCACTGAAGCTGTGCATTTTCCCACCATTGATGTACTTGATCTCTGTAAAATAGGACAGAGAGCAGTTAATTCAGGGCAGAATGCCTATGAATTCCATTCATTAGTAACTTTTTTCTCTTATCCCCTTCCCTCTGGTACTGGTAGGAGAGGATATTTATAAGCTCAAAGCCCATGGGCCAATGGGCAGAAAGGAGTTTGTGTCAGTCCTCTGCATTTGCACATGCGATTAAATGGCCATGATCAATATATTGCCATAAGCTCCAAGGGGACATTTTTATAGCATGTACATAAGAGTTTGTAATGTAGAAGAGACAGGATCTGACATCAGCCCCAATCTGGGCATAAAACCTATCTTACAAATAAAAGTGCAAAAGCACTTTGGCAAAAGTTCTGTTCTGTGTCTGTTACGGCTACAGAAAAAGGTCCGTGGAGAGCCAGGCAGGCTGAAATTGGAGTCAGGATATGTGAGGATGTGTACGGGAGGAGAAGATGTCCTTGGAGCAGTGCAGATGAGTTACAGCTGTACGGTAAGGGACCGGTCCAAACATGTGGGTGAATTATGACTCCCTCAGCTACAGGCTGCATGACCTTGGACAAGTCACTTACGTTCTCTAAGCTTTAGTTCACTAATGAAAATAATAGAACCCATCTTCATAAAGTGTGAGTGTGTGTGAATGTATGTGCATATGTGTGTGTGTGTGCATGTGTGTGTATGTGTGTTTCTTTGCACTCTTGGGAACTTAAACCCATGGCTCACACATGCTGCCTAAGTGCTCTAACACTGACCTATAACCTCAGGCCCACATAAGGTTTTTATAAGGATTAAATATATTGACATACGTAAAATGTTTAGCTCTTCCTTGGAGCCTAATAAGAGCTCCATATATGTTAGGAAGGAAACAGAGATTTCATTGATGATGATGTTGATGGCAGAGATTGCTTTGTGTCTAGAATGTACCAAAGTACAAGGTACAGCTGTGTGTCCTATTCCTCTGGTTCACATGCCTATCAGGTAAGAAAGAAGCAGGATCACCCACCTCCAAGCCTGCCTGGTGCTACAGCAGCCCAGGGCAGGTGCTGTACATACTCCTGGGACTGTGATTTGTCCTCCAGAGCTGCTCTTGGCTTTGGCCCTTGAGCCTTTCTTCCTTCATTGCTGTGACATTTTATGCTATTCATTGGCTGTGCATCCTGAGACTGTGAAGTGATTCTAATATTAGGACTAGACTTCCTCAGTAAAGAAGGAGAACTTGTGGCCCAAGTTGGTACACGCCTCCATGTTGTTCTCGTCAAGGATTGCACATTTATGGTGAATATGGCAAGGGTGAGACCCCAGACAGCCAAATTCTAAATGGAGAGGGAGAGTTGGCTAGGATTTTTGCTATCTCTTTGGTCAGTGAAAACCTTGTGTTTGATCTTGGTCATCCCTTCATGGAGACCACTGAAATCTGTAATCACCTTAATAACTAACTTAAGTGAGCCTGGTTATGTGTCAGGGATTCAGTGAATTATTTTACAAGTTGAATTTCTTTTGAGCCTTACAAAGAAGCCCTTTTATTTGCCAGAATTCTTGCTTGTAAGCGACAGAACCTGACTCACTACTGCAGGAAAAGGAAGTTGGCTGGAAGCATGCTGGGGCCTCCAGGGTTATCAGAAAGATGGAACATGGGCTATATAAAGATAGGAATACAGGGCATCCCAGAGAGCCAGGTGGGCTATGTGCTGTCATCTCAGCTGACCTTGCACTCCCTACCAAGGGCATGGCATTTTCTAAGAGTAGAGGCTTCCCAGAGCAGGACTGTACCATTAGCACACCAAAGCTTACAACTCAAGTTGAACCACTGTGTGGAAGAAGCCTCTAAAGATACTGGAGCATCTCAGAAAAAGATACAGCAGGACCTCCTGAACCAAAGCAATGAGTGGGTCTGTAGGCATCAGAGCATTCCGAGTCTTGCTCTTCTCCCTGAGCATTGGCTACCCCTCTCTCCTGGGGTACGTGTCTTCGTGGAAGGAAATGGGGCTGCCTAGAACTGTCCAGGCCACATCCCAAGATACAGAGTACTGTTTTTCAGTCTTGGTTTCAAGGATCGCTGAAATGCCTCTGATTGGCTCCACATGGACCAGACACCAAGGCCTGGGCTGAGTCACATTGGGCTTACAGAGTATTTCATCTGATAATCAAGTCGAGCTGGCATATCTGACATGAAACCTGCAGGCTACATGTGGTCCTGGGTTGTTAATAATGCAGCCCCAAGATCATTGGCTTTAACATTGTTAGGAGATTTTTTTTAAAATGACCTGATTATGAAGTTCTCACACATGTATTTTGTAGGTGACAGCAGTGCAAACCCTGCCTCCTGCACCCACCACACATACTCATGGAATGGAAGCCTTGTGAGTACCCCACACCACGCATACTTGTGTGACTTGGTGAGTAGAACACTGCTATTAGTGACAACAGTACTTCAACCTACCGGTGCATGATAATCTTGTGCAGATGGGTGTTTATGATTATTAAACAGATAGTAAGTTTTCTTATTTAATTATGAAACTTTGGTTTGTTATGTCACTTCATGAAGTTATACATTAAAATATAAAAAGGAAATTTTGTGATATTTATATATTATATAAATTTATATATATATATATATATATTCATATTCAACCCAGGGGAAGTCCTCTTCATTCGTTGTGTCCCAGGCAAGCATCTTGCACATACACTGTACTCATCCAGTACCAAAGAGGGCGGGGTGGTGGAAAAGTGAGAGGGAGAGTCCCTGGACTCAGCTCTGCCTGGAGTGTTTTAAGGAGACCAGAGATCCTTTAGCTGTCACTTCTCTCCAGAGGATTCTCTGAGAAAGAGTGGTTTTCAGGGCTGGACATGGACAAGCCACCATCCCTCTGCTGAAGCTGACTGCAGACTGGCTGGGAGACGGTATGCGTGCAACCCCGCCTGCAGCAGAACTCCCTCAGGCCTCTACTGTCACGCCCACTGTGCACCCTTGCAATGCATAGACTCCTGGGCTAGCCACTGTGTCTGAGTCTTTGCCTCACTCCTGGCCCTTTGGATACCATCTAGGTACATGAGGTGAGTGATGGAATGAATCAGCTCCCCACTCGGACAGGAGAGAAGTGTTATGGGGGACCCACATTGATTTCTTTGAGCAGGAGAGGTTGGCTCTTTTGAATGATAGGAGAGGACATTGCCTGTGTGGCAGATACTAAACTTGGCCAGGAAGAATCAACAGAGATGCAACAGTTGAGAGTGGGCAGTGGAGCATCAGCTCCACTTGGATGGGTTTGGAAGCTGCTTAGTGCTTCTGTCCCTGGCCTGGGTCCTAACAGCCAAAAGGACACCATCATGTCAGGATGCTAAAGAAGCCAGCAAATTTCTGGTATCTGTCACATCTTCCTGGAGCCAACTGGATGGTCTTATTTATCCTCAGGACAGGCCTGGGAGGACAAGAGGGAAGGCTGAGCTATGGGCAGGAGTATAAGGAAGCCAGGTGGGTGGCAGCCTCCAGAGGGTTTTGCCAGCAGTGTACCATCTGACATGGGCAAGTCCTTCTCCTGTGCTGGGATCCAAGTTCCCATTTCCAGAGTGGGGAGATGTGTTCAGTGACCTTTCTGGGTCTCTGCTAAGCTAACCTTTCATAGTGTCCCTGTGTCCTACTGGTGAGCCACATAACTAAAAAAGAAATGATTGGACCATGCCACTCAGGGCACTAGGGAAAGAATTGGAAAGAGTGTGACTGGTGTTCAGTGGTACAGTTGTCAGGACAAGGTCCTTGCGTATAGTAGGTGCTTGGTAAAAGCTTGTTGAATGAGTGAGTGAGCGAATGAACAAATGAACACAATTTTGTAGACTCCTGAATTAGTGTCGATTCCAGTGGCTGCTGCTTTTCTAGAGAAGCCCTCTACTTCCCTACCAAGACAGTCTATTCCTGAATAAGAATTAGATGCTGTTTTATAGTTGACGTCAGAACTGTCCAGGAGGGTGAGGTTGGCACTTACCCTCGCTTTCTCAGTGAGATCTGGAACTGGCATAGCTCCAAGAAGAACAGAGCTCGACTGCAGAGGAAACCAGCCAGAAAGTGTGTGGGTAATGTGCCAGGAGCCGTAGGGCACCTCAGCTGAGGACGTAGCCCTACTGGGCCTTCAGGGGGATGCCAGCACTGTGGAGGTGGCACCAGGCTGTGGAGACATTGTCACAAGAGCCAGTGTGTCCCAAGCACTGATTTGGGATGAAAGTGGCTTAGAACACCGTCCTGGACTCTTTGTCCAAGTACAACAGTCTGTTTGAGCGTTCGCTGAGCTGCTAAGTTACGACGAAGGTGAGATCTTCATCAGAGAACAGCATTTCCTGTGTGAGCCACAGCTTCTAAGTTATTGTAATTTATTTACTTATAATTTTTAAGGAAGTCATAAGATTTCTAGAAGTCACTTGGAACCTAGAGAAGGATTCTCAAGTGGTTCAATCAAGGAATTTCTCATTTTTCTTCATTATAGCCTACTCTTTATACATTTTTTCACCAAGACCAAGTACTTAGGAACATAGTATTACTGAAACAAGAGTTTCAAAAAATAAAATGTGACTGTAATAAATGTGATACATTCTTAATACAGGGGATCTCAAGGTGGATTGCGGAACCAGCGTCATTACCTGTCCCCTAAGAATTCGCTGACATGTCAGGAAGGGGTGGCAGGTCTGGGAGCTCGATGGGGCCTTCCAATCATCCTGATCCACACTGAAGCTGGAAGACTACTGCCTATTACAGTGTAGGTACTACATTATTTAATCTGTTTTAATTAAAAAACTATTGGTGTTAAGTTGTTAAGTTTAAGGACAACTTACAGGCTGCCTAAGAAACCCTCTAAGGCCTTGGCTGTTCCCAAGTTTGTCCATCCTCGCTGCTCTTTGCAGCCTTCCAGTGAGCTTTCACCAGCCCTGCCTTCTCAGTGCTCTCAGACTCAGTCCTTTCTGCCCTGAACCTTTGGCCTTGAGGTGCCTCTGCTTGGCGCTTTTTCCTTCTAGCTCCCATGGGTCTGGTTCATGCTCCTAAAAGGGGCTTGGCCCCAATTCTTTCCCTCAAAGAGATTGCCCTGTCTTTATTGACCTCTGCCCACCACCCATCTCTTAGAGTAACTGATAATTATCAGCTCCCAGTTTACTGTCAGCTGTATAGTACACTGCCTGGCTCATAGCAGTTCCTCAAAACACATTTGTTAAGGAAAGAATCAGTTAATGATCAGTTTTCTACCAGAGCTATTGAGGAAAACCTTGTAATTATCTGGAGCATATTTTCTTTTCTTTTTCTGAAATGTATTTGGTACAGGGTTTCACTACACAGATCAGACTAGTAGTGATCTTTCTGTTTTCAGCCTCCCTGACACTGGGATTACAGGCATGTGCCACTATGCCCAGACTCTGTTGCCAGCTCAGCATGCTTGGGAGTGGAGCCAGCCCAGCATGCACTGCAGAGATTGAATCCTGGTCCCTCCGTTTGCCTAAGTAGGTGCTTAGTCTGCTTAGCTATCTCGTCAGCCCCCTGGGGCATATTTTCATCCAGAAGACCCTAGTATTCTCCCATCCCCACCCAGTCCAGTGCCTTCCTCCCTCTAGTGAGGAACTTTGGCTACTGTTAGGGAAGAGGAAAAATTTTGAGGATATTCCCTTTTCTAGATTTTTGTTGTCTCTTCAGTCCTCTACCAGTCCTCATGTGTATTATTTTAGACTTGAAGTTAGGGCACCTAGGTTCAAGGGAGAATTCAACGTGTAGTTTGGCTAATTGACCTTTGTTAATACTTTTAGGTCCATGTCAGTAGGGATTATGCAACCAGCTCAGGCTTCTTTACAAAGTTATCAAGTGTCAAAGAGGGTAGGTTATATGTAAATACCACCTACTATGAGCGGTTCACTTAGTATCTAAGGTATGGACCCATAATCTTCAGTTGTAACAGCATAAAGACACTTCACTTCTCTCCCATGGCTATGGAGAGCTTGAGGGATGGAAGTCCATGGTGGAGCATGCAAACAGGAAATACCCACATGTCATCTTAAAGGAGCACTTGAGCCACAGGAAATACAAGGGTGATTTGCATAATGGTTTGCATAATGATTTGCATATTGCTTGCTAGTCATTTGAGATAGGTGGGCACATATGGTCCATATAGCTCTTCTTCCCTGCAGCTGTCCTTTATCCCAGTGCCTGCTGGAGTCCAGCTTTGGAAGGTGCGGGGTTGGGATGGCTCTGAGGTCTCCTTGCCATCTCCTCTTTTCAGAATCTTGGCCTGCAGAATGCCTGGGCTGCCACACTGTCTGATGGACGGGAGGCCTTCAGCATGACTGAGCTTTGTCAGTGGAATCCTTCAAAGGTTATTCTCCTTATAATTCTTTGTGGTCTTCTCTCTCTTTCCTTGAAGAAACCTCTGATTTTCACTTGCAAGATGCTCGGCTGCGCTTGTCATACCCTAAAAGGTGATTTCAGTTCTTGGATGCCAGAGAACCTTTTCTGCTAATCAAAACACAGCTGCAGAGGCCTGTGTGATTTGCTAATGGGCACCCCAACTCGGGGGTATGTCTGTCTGTACCTGGGAAAATAGATATAATTAGGATAACAGATATCATATGGATATGCAAATGCAGCAGGTAAAAATGACTGGAGGGGAGACAGGGCTCATGCTTGCCAAATCCCATCAGACCAGCTGTGCTGCTTCCCCAGGCACTAACCCCAGCCTACCCGGCATCCTCCATGACCCTTCTGATCCCCTCTCACTGTCCTCCAGTCTCCCAACTACTGGCCCCCTCATGCAAAAATGACATTTCTTTTTAGATTTAAAAATAGCTCCCCTACTTTTCTGAAGAGACTCTCAGTAACCCCAGATTGTAAGAAGCTGTGGGAATCCTAGGGATCTGAGAAATAGGCAGGGGGAAGAGGGTCAAGAAGAGACTTCTGAGTTTTATCTTTAATAGAAAGAATTAGGACCCCAGAGTGACAACCCTGTGACCAGGGAGGATGTGGCATGCTATTACTAAGACCAAGTCGCCACCCCACAGGGAAGGCTGGGGATTTGTTATTAGAAGTTCAGTTCTGTTTCTGCCTCCTCTTGGTGATGTGCAAGGGCAAGTTACTTACGTCTCTGGGCCTTTGGACCCTCACTGAAATCAAAGGCCGCGGCGAGGCAGCAGCTCAGAGTCTCATAGGAAGCTGAGATGTTCTCCCTCCATTCCATCATCCTGCTATCTGTCCTGGGATAAGTGCCTTCATTTCTCTGGGCCTCAGTTTTCTTATCCAGCAAGTGGGATGATGATACCCACTTTCCTAGACTGTTATCCATAGAGAACTAGCCTAACGCAAGTAGAGAGAGGACAGATGGCACATCTGCAAAGCACTGGACACTAAGAAATAAAGAAAAATGAAATTTAAATCCTCCAACTCCAACCCCTAGCTGGACATATACATGCAGAGTCTCTTGCTTTGGTGGAAGTTCTATGCCCACATTGAGTAACTGAGCAGGCTGCTAAAGGCAGTGCCTATTCTATGTATCCTTGCAGTTTTATGGCCCTTTTGATAGAGCAGGTGGGAGCAAAGAGCTCTCCAACTCTGAGAGACACAGCCCTGAGACTTTTTCCAGTCAGCTCCTGTGTGGTGCAAGTCCCATTGCTCCACTTAGTGGTGCTCTTTTGGCTTCCATTACATGGCCCTGCGCCTACAAGACTCTGAGCTGCTGCCTTGCTGGGGCCTTTGATTTCAGTGAGGACCCAAAGGCCCAGAGACATAAGTATGGATTCATGGGTGGAGGGGGCAGATGAATGATCTGAAACCAGGGATGGAAAGATGATGAGTTAGGCTGTGGTCCTCTCTGTCCCATGGGTGAAGTGGAGAAAACTGTCGAGTCTTGTCCCCTCCACAAGTGGTGGTCAAGGACAGCATTTGAAGCGTGTATACACACATGGAAATCTGAGCTCCTTTGGTCTAACTTTTCCCAGATCTTAGTCTTGACCTTGTTTGAATTTCAGTTTAAGACAACTTGTCAAATTTTGACTTCCTCAAATATAAATTGGGGCTAACCCATAGCCTTCTCTCTAGGAATGTGATACAGATTCTGCAGACTTGAAATGCTCGGGTTTTGCTTGCTCCTGAGTGGAACATGCAGTAGAACGGAAATGGATTCTCTGCTTTGTTCTTCCCCTCTCTCCTTGCCCGATTCACTACACAGATTCCAGGAATATTGTGTCATATCCAGCCTAGTCCTAAGCCCCAGAATTGAATCTGATTCTTTATCTAATCATGGCATTGGTGGTTTTTTATTCCATTGAAGGCATCAATATTTGTTCAATACTATAAGTCTTAAATAAGCATCTAAATGACATATTACAGATGATGAAAGTCATTTCTTCACAGAAGATTATCTCACATGATCATGTTTCCATCATTACCAGGGCCTCTGTAGTTGGAAAAATCTCTGCATCTACTTAAATGATAACATTAGTTCTAATACCATGTAAAATGACTAGTTCCTCAGGGTAGGTTTATTTTTAATAGTGCATGTTCGCAGCAAATAGCTTGGAAGATCCCAGAGGAAATAGGCGCAGCTCACACTTCCACTGACGTGATGATATGGATATATTTAATATCTATATTAAAAACCTTTTAGGCACCATGGTAATATTGAACCAGATAATTAGACATGTGGCAGGCAAAGTCTTGGGCTGCATATAGGGCATGATGTAGTGTTGAGTTGTAAAAACTTTTAGAGATTGTTCAAAGTCAACCTTGGGCTTCAAAGATCTTTGATAGACATTTGACCCAGTAGTAAAATACTCAGAAATACAACCTAAGAGAATAAAATCACTTCCCTTTTTTTGTTTAAAAAGAAGCCTGTTGATAAGTTTGCTGTGCTATTAACATGTCTAATCGCTTGCCTCCAGCAAGAGCAGCTTTCTATCCAAGGTTGCAATTTATTAGAATGTCCACAACTTACTTGCTATTTACCTGAAAGATGGCTGGGAGGAGGGGTCTTAGAGGGAAATCATTTGAAATCAAGAATAGAGCAGCAATGAAATGGATCAAAAGCAAAAATTATTTTGGAGTTGATGTGGGGAATAGTGAAGAGGGGAATATAAGATCGATACCCATTTCCTATTTCAAGTACATAAGGTTGGATGGCAGGTTGGCCCCAGGCCTGGACCTTGATATGTCTGTGGATCAGCTGAGGAAGGGGATATTTTAATGGACTGCACCACAAGGGATGGGGGCTGACACCCTGCAATGAGAAAGGGCTGCTTGTTAAGGACATGCTTTCCTGGAAGGGACCTTCCTGTGCTGAGGGGTGGTCAAAGCAGCTTAGCCTAGAAGGGCAGTGGAAAAGTGCCTGCTTTTACAGGACTGTGTCCCTCAAACTCTCCTCATGCTCACTCCCAGCCCCATGTCTATGGCTAGATAAGGATTTTATTCTGGCCTTTTGGATTTAACTGAAAGGAGACTGAGTCCTGGGCTGGGCGACACCCTTGAGGCAGTGAGCATGACTGTGGGATCGGTGACCCAAGACAGTAGCCCCCTCACCGTGGTTTTGCTTTCCATGTTCTTAGTTACACATTGTGAGCCATTATGCAAAAATATTAAGCGGAAAAATCCCTAACATCTCCCTAAGTATTAAATTGTGTGCCATTTTACATAGTGCAATGAGATGCTATGCCATCCTGCTCTGTCCCTGCTGGAGATGGGTCACCCCTTTGTCCACGGGATCCACGTGGTATGCGGCATCTTCAGTCTGTCTCTTAGACGGCATTTTTGTTCGCAGTAGTGCACTACCTGTTATCTAGTAACCCTTGTGGAGCAGCCTAAGATTGCAATACGCGGCCTTCATCCTGTGCTTTACCTTGTGCCAACACGTGGGCACTGTCACATCGGCATCAGAAGAAGGGGGTAGCGGGGTGTTAGAGGAACATCTATCTTTTATTACAATACACTGTTATAATTATTCTATTTTATCATTATAGCTTATATCTAGATGCTCCCCTAAAGCCTCATGTGATCATAGGAGGAGCCTCTGGAGATGACTGGATTATAGAGGTATCATGGCTGACCTGCTGTGAGAAGGTGAGTCCTGGTCAGAAGAGATGAGTTACTGTGGAGTACGGGTCCTGTCTCCCTTCTGTCTCTTCCCTTGACTCTGCTTCACTGGGTATCTTTTTGTACTCAGACCCTTCCCTTAGGCTGTTTCTGTCCTGACCATGGAATGAAACGTCTGCAAAACATGAGTCAAAATAAACCTCTCCCCCTCCAAGTTGTGAGTGTTTAGAATAATATCCTGGTAATGAGGAATGTGACCAAGATAGTTATCGCAGTGCCTGGATAATACATTACATTTTACGATAGGTTTCTAGGGGTTAGCATAGTCTATACAGAGTTAGTGCTAGTCATGATCTTAGTGGTCCACTGGAGAACTTGTAACGTGTATCCTACTAGTAAGGTGGGAGTACTGTGGCCCTGGCACTCGTGGGAAGCACAGTAGAGGGTCCCTTGGGTGGCTACATGTAATTAGCTCCATTAGTAACTGGCAACACTGACTGTGCCTTGGAGGGACCTGGAGGTAATGAGCTAGTAGGAAGAATCAGGTCCCAGTTCTCTGAAACCCGACCTGAACAGATACAGGAAATTTCCTATATGTCATTGGTATGGCTTAAATATGAAGTGTCCCTCAGAGACTTACACGTGGAAGGCAGCAATGCTCAGAGCTGGGCCTAGAGCAGTGATTGGGTCATGAGTGGAATTATACACTGAGGAGTTCATAGCTGATGGACTTAGGAAGTGGGTCCCAGTTAGAGGAAGCGGGCGATGTACCCTTCAGGGGTACGTCTCATCCCCAGCTTCTTCTTCTCTGGCTCTTCCTTTTTCTCTCTGTTCTCTTCTTTCTCTGCAGTTTTGCTCCCCCTCACAGATTGTGCCTAGATGTTCCACCAAAGCCCTCGTATAGTCATAGGTGGCTGGATCTAGAGTGTGCCATGCTAGGATTTAGCGTGTGATGCTGGGATCATGGGTGAGTAATTGCTAAATTAATCCTCTGGTTGATTTAGCATAGTGCTGGGTGTGGATCATGGAAAGGCCCGGCCTGGGTGTGAGCGCTATGCTAAGGGGTGTAGCCTGGATAGAAACTGAGGCACAGAGAGAAGGCTGCTGCCAGCACTTGCCATTGCTTGCTGCAGCATTGCATTGCCATTGCGCTTGCCATTGCGCTTGCCATTGCATTGCTGACATTCTGCCTGTCATGAACTGTTTCTCCACTACAGCGTCTGTCTGCTGCACCCCTTTGCCTTAGAGCCAGCCCATTATGGACTGAAACCTCTAGCACTTATGAGCTGAAATAACTTTCCTCCTTTAACTCTGGGCATTGGCTATTCTGTCTTAGCCATGAGAAGAGTGACTAAGACTACACCTTGTACCTTTCACTTCAGGCCCACAGCCACGGAGCCAGCTGAGACTCAGAAACCACGAGCCAAAATTAAATCCGTTTTCCTTTAACTTGTTTTCCTCAGCTGCTGTGTCATAGTGACAGAAAGTTGGCTGATGCAATCGTTGTGGGCCTTTGCCTATCTGAATAACTATAACAAGCATTAGTAATTATATCAGAAGGTGAGTTATAAAGCATACTCTGGCACAGGACAGTGTTACCACTTAATGAGTGTGGGGGGTCATTGCACCTTGAAAATTTACTGGACACTGTTGCATAGTAATGGCTTTCATATATCCTGAGTGGGAAAGCTAGCTAGAAAAACTCTGTTTTACTCAGAGAATCCCCAAACCACTTAGCTACAAACTCCTTTCTTTGTTGAATGTTTATCCACTTACTTTTCTGAACACAGTTTACCAGTTACTGTGTAGTAAGCAGAATCCCACAAATGCTCCTGTCCCCCCCTAAGAAGGTAGAGGCAGAATCTCTTCTTTTGATTATTAAATATGACACTCATGAAGGTACTCCTGGGAAGTGCTTTTTCACATATAATTAAAATCTTAAGTAAATTGACCTTCAAAAATGGAGTGCATAGGGTTGCCAAACAGCTCAGCAGATTGAAGTGCCTGCAAACAGGCGCAGGGGTGGGGGTTTAATTCCTGGGCCTGCCATGCTGGTCCCGCTCTTGGAGCACACTGAGACCCCAGTTGAGACTGGACATGGTGGCACATGCCTGATCCCCACTCTTGGGAAGCTGTAAACAGGCAGATCACTAGGAGTCCGATCTAGCATTGTGAACCTGAACACCCTGTAAAAATACAGAGAGAGAGAAAGAGAGATAGAGATAGAGATAGAGATAGAGAGAGAGAGAGAGAGAGAGAGAGAGAGAGAGAGGAGATCATCTAGGTAGATCTGAGTCAATTGGGTGAAGATTTAGTGCTCTCTCTGGCTTTGACTTTGGAAAGGACCCTATGAGAAGGAATGTGGGCAGCTTCAAGGAGCAGAGGATAGCTTCACCCTGCAACTGATGGAAAGAAGTGGCACATTGGACCTACCGTTGGAAGGAGCTAGGCTCTGTCCACAACTTAAGTGAACTTGGAAGCAGAGTCCCAAGGTGAGAGCCTAACTTGCAGACACCTTGAGTTTGACCTGTGACACTGAGAACCCAGGTGAGCCTTCTGGACTTTGGGTCTGCAGAGGTGTGTGGTAATAAATGAACATTGCTTTAAGCTACTAGATTCATGGTAACTTATTTCAGAGCAGTAGGAGACTACTACATTCTGCCTGCAAGAAATTAAAACAGAATTAATTGCAGGACACTCTTCTCCAGCGTTTTATATTTATAAGTTCTTTGAAATGTAGAAAAACATTTCTGTCCTAACAGAAACCCCCTGAGACGTGCATGGCAGGTACCTCTATTTTCACAGTGACCATCTAGATTCAGATTATGCCCAAGATACTTAGCTGGTAAATACTCAGCCCCTTGGCTGGATCTTTTTTTGGTGTGATTTAGATTTGATCTGTTTTGCATTCAAATAGGGAAAAAAAATCTAAGTGTGTGGTGAGAATATAATTGAGAGTTAGCAAAAAAAAAAAAAAAAAAAATTCAGAGGGACACCCGAAGCAAAGTGTTTGACTGCTTCATCAGATAGGCCTTTTCTTTCATTTTTCTGTGTCCTACCAGAAAAGCATGTTAGCAAAAGAACTCACAGCTGTGGGCCAGTGACAGCAGGAGGGGGCAGGGTCTGGGGAGTCCCGGAAGTGGAATGCTGGGAAGCATTATTTGAACAGGAGGGCAAAGACACAGGCCTGTAGTATCCCAAGGAACAATGCCTGAGGCTGACCTCCCAGATGGGCCTTTTGCAGAGGGTGAGGCTGCCTGCATAATTAATCTGCTCTGGCTTTCACTCACAACTGGCATTCCTACCTGCGATTGCTGGCACCCTTGAACAGTGCTCCAAATTTGGCATCTTGGAGCAATCATCTAATCCCTTACGTCATCTATGGACAGAAGTGGTAACTAGGATCCAGAAAGGGACAGGACTTCTTCAGAGCCACACATTCCCAGCACACACACACACACACACACACACACACACACACACACACCTACCTGCACATTTGGTTATCTACATTATGGTATTTCTCTATGTTAGTTAATGGCTTATGATAAACCCAGTTTCCTATGGGAACAAATCTAGTATGAATGTGTTGGACCAGAGTGAAAATCAGAGCTTTATTACAGTTTTACTATTGTATAAGAGAGTCCACACTGGGAGATTACAGACCCAGTGCTGGCACTGGCCTAAAAGTGCCCTCTCAATTCCTCTCCAGTTTCCTCCCAGCTCCGACTTTATGGTTCCTGTGGAAACCATAAAGATCTCTGAGTCAATAGAAGAAAGTGATCAGTGATGTGTAGTGTGCCTAAGGAGGGTCACCTAGTGAGAAAACATTCTCTCAGGCTTTCACAGAGAGCAAATTGGTCAAGCAATCGCCATGACTCATCCAGATGGTTGACGTTGACAAAAGATCTACAAACTGCTGTACAACCTTAAGGGGATTTGACTGGCCTTCTCAGATACATAAGTTGCATTTTTTATTATATAGGTTTTGCTTTATCTTGGTGTCTTAGTTACTTTTTATTCATTGCTGGGACAAATACCCGACACTCAAAATGAAGGAAGGAAAGCTTTATTTAGCTCACAGTTACTGGAGGGTTCAGTCCATACTTGGCTGGATCCAAGGCTGAGTGGAACAGGGCAGGGAGCATCCAGTTAATGGCGGAACAGCAACAATATGGTGATAGAGGCAACGAAACAACCAGAGAGCAGAGAGCAACAGCGCAAATCTGTCTCCCTGTCTCTCTTTATATTACATTCAGGCTCTCCACCTCATCCTATACGCCTTAGGCTACACCCATAATCCCAGAAGGACTCAGACCCATAGTCCCATCAGTACTAAAACACATAGTCCCAGTGGATCATGAATCAAGTCTCAAACTCTAGAAGTCCCCACCCTATGATTGCATGAGGCTTTGAGGGGACCAACTAGATATAAACCATAGTATTTGATCTTTACTATTCAGCAGAAAAGTAAAACTATAAGGTATAAAAACTAAAGCCATATATTAATATGCTGAGCTGTAAAAGACTCAAGTCAACAACTTTTGACATTGCCAGTTCTGCTAATAACCCACTACTATTATGGACTATTGGACTATATTGGATCATTTTGATCAATTCATGCACCTAATATTTGAATGACAATGGAACACTTATCTCTGACAAAACAAAACAAAAAAGGGGGATATAAATGAAGAACTATTTTGTAGTAAAAAATATATATATAGATATATATCTGTATATACAAAATAGGATAGATATACAGCTGCTTTCTCTTAGTTCAATGAAAAGAAAGATTTGTACTAATAGTGTTTAGACAAGATATCATGTCTGCATCTTGTATTCTGAATAACTACTACAAAGACAACAATATGCAATGTATTAATTACTGTAACTGTCCTACTAACCTGTTTTGAAACTGTCTCATTGCTATTTCTTTCCAATTAAAATTAATTTTAAAAAAATCTCTGAGTCACTATGACATACAAAGGGTTTAACTTGGTTTTCATCGAAGCTGGTTCAGTCATGGAGAAGTCAGTAGAGCTCTTCATAAGTGTGTGTAACTAGGAATAGATTCAGTTTATCTGTGCATGGGGGGGGCAATGTCCTGATTCTTTAAAGAAACATCAAGTTATAGGAAGGAGAACCAAAGGGAGTAGAGAACACAAGAAAAATCAAGATGTGTTATTTACAGGTACCTACTTCCCATAGTAAGTGGAATTACTATTGACTATAAACATATACTAGCAAAAATTAATAACAACAACAACAATAACAACGATAATAATAATAATAATAATAGGGATATGTTGGGAGTCACAAAGCTAGGAAATCATCAAATATGTGTAGATGGGGCTTGGCCCAGTGCCTAAAGCAAACCAGCTACTTCACTCCTGAGATGAACATCCTGTCTGGTTAAAGTTAGCTATCAGTTGCTAAGCAACCTAGTGTCATGCGTCACTAACTTCACAAAAGTGTAAATAAAAGACTGTTCTGTTGTGAAAAACTATACACACACACACATGCACAAGTGTGTCAGGATAGATATATAGCTACTTGCTCTTAGTTCATTGAGAATAATAGTTTATACTAATATTGTTTAGACAAGATATCAGGTCTGCATCTTGTCCTGTGAATAACTACTATAAAAACAACAATATGCAATGTATGAATTATTGTAACCATCCTACTAATCTGATTTGAAACTGTTTCATTGCTATTTTATCTTTTTTCTCATTAAAATGAATAATAATAATAATAATAATAATAATAATAATAATCATAAAAAGAAACACCAAGCAACAAGTATGACAATAGGTCCAGAGCCTTGGGAGGGACCTGTTTAGTGGCTTTTCATGGCTAGGACAAATACCTGACACCCACATTTCAGTGAAAGAGGTTTATTTGGCTCATGTTTTTGGAGGTTTCAGTCCGTGATCACCTCCAAAGCAGACACATGATGCCAGTGGGCATAGTAGACTGAAGCTGCTTGTGCAGTGGTGCTGGGAGACAGAGCCTGAGTGGGGACTGCATCCGCCAAATCCCCCAGCGACCACCTTGTCTTCCTGGTCCTTGACTCTTAACCGCACTCAATATCATCTCTGAACACCAGTGGGCAGCTCTGTTGGTGAATAGAGCACCTCCATGGTCCACTACCATGCCAGGAGTCTCTCAGCCAAGCTGACAGAATTATCTAGCGAGAGGCCAGTGGAAGAGCAGGGATCTGAAGTACCACAGTGGCCCTCTTACTCGTACATTAATGCTTTTGTTCCTTGTGGAGTCAGGCAAGAACATGTGACTTGCATTAGCCAATGGGCTGTGCATGAAAAAAATGTGTGTCCCTTTCCAGCTGAAGTTTTAAGAGACAGGATTCTCCAGTTTCCTCTGAACTCTGGCTTTATGGTTCCTGTGGAAACATGGCCAAGACAGGAACCTTCTTTGTCCTGGATCTCTGAGTCATTATACCAACCAAAGCATCCATGTACTCCCCCTACCCTGTTTTCACCAGCATGAGACCTGGAGTTTCAGAAGTAAACATTCATCATGGAAATTCAATATGATTTTAGAGATTTATTTTTCTTTTTACACAGCAAATTTAGCCTAACCTAGTGGATATAGGTAGAATGCTATTGTTGTTCACATGACAAGAATGAAGATAAAGAGATGATTATTAACTCCCTCAAGATCACACAGGAAATGAATGGTAAAGAAACTCACCGAAGATAACAGAGGTAACTAATGTTTTGGTTTTCCAGTGACACCAGGGAATGGAGACTTTAGCAAATTGAAGCTGTTGGAACTGTTTGAAAGCTGCTACACCAGGTGATGATTGTGAAGCTGCAATGTGCTCCTATTACAGATGAATCTTCTTTTCAACCAGAGGCCATCAATTCAGAGTTTTAAATGAAATTATTTAATTATTATACATAGACAATATTTTTTAAAAAAATGCTGTAAAGTTAAGACATGAGTGAGCCAGGTTTTATTCACCAATTTGAGCACTTCTGACTCCTCACTTCTCATCTGAAGAACAAAAAATTGCAGCAAGTAGCAGGTATGTGCAAAGTGACAAGATGCAGGCAGCGAAGGGAAGTGGCCCAGGGTCTGAGGGGGCCTGAGGGGGCCTGAATGCTGTAGGGCTGCTGTGAGAAGGTTGATCCCAGAGAAGTTTCTTGCAATGAGAGGTGAAAGGTATTGGGAACATTTCCTGGCTGCAGTGAGAGCCATGAACCAGGGAAAAGTCACATACATTTTTTTTTTTTTTTTTTTTTTTTTTTTT
>PVKN010000767.1:48781-65250 GCA_004027915.1 Capromys pilorides | reverse complement strand
CCCACCCCCCCACCAACCATCTCTCTACCCATTCACACAACTGCCCATGAATTTTGTTCCAATAGACTTGGTCACTTTCTCAGGTGCTCTTGGAACATGTCAATTCACGGTGAAAGAGAAGTCAAAATATCTGGTTCTAACCCTGGCTCCCCGGGGGAGCTTGTGGTCCTAGAGACTCCTCCAGGCCCTCATTTCACCTCAGGTGAGTGCTCTACATATCTCATTTCATCACTGAGCTGTCAGCACCTGATGAGATAATGTGTAGGAAGATTTTCTGCGGTTTCAGATTATACACAGATGCACCAACTCTCCTCCCCCTTTCTCTACCTTGCCCTGGGCAAGTCCCCGGGGGTCTCTTCCTTATCCCACCCTCCTCAAGATTCTAGCCTCCAGAGCCCCGGCTTGGCTGTTCCCTTTCCCTCAGGTTCTTCCCACCCTATCTGTACCTTTTATTTTTCTTTTTGTTTTATTTCTGTGATACCAGGGATTGAACTCAGAACCTTGCACTTGCCAGGCAGGCACTTAATCTGCTGAGCTATCTCCCCGGTCCTACACCTTTTGTTTTTTAAAAAATTATTCCTCTATCAACTTGGAGAATCCAGGTAAATACTTTGGTTATATTGGTTTAAATAGCACTCTGGAGTAGAAAGATGAAATTTAACAAATAACAGCAAAAGTCTTTCACTTTGCTGGATTCTGCATCTGGAGCCCCAAGGGTACCAGTAAGAGGGTGCTCATCGCAGAAGTGCCATCAAGTGCCTGGGTGCTAGAAGCACCTGAGGCCGTGGGGTCACAAGGAACATGCTGTACAGCATTCACCTGCCTGTCTGGGATGTAAATAGGAGCTTGACACTTTTGTTTCCACTTTTTATTTTTTGCTACTGTTCAACCAATTGGTTAAATACTATGAACTTTGAGTCTAACAGGAGTATTTGTTTGCTGGTTGCTCATTCATTTTGTCTGCAGCAGATGAGCTCTTGTGAGCCAGTAGACGCTAGCATTTGTCAAAGTTTACCAAAGGGAAAAAAGTGTGTGTGGGTGTGTGTATGGGTGTGGTTTTGAGGAGGGGAATCAAGTTCAGAAGAATTCAATCAAATTCAGAGAATCAACTCCACCAAGTCCATGTATTTCTGAAAAATAGGGGAAAAAAATTCAAAATGAACTGTAGGGTCTGAGTCTCTTGAATCAGAGACTAGATTGAGAACCATGTCCTAATGCCAAAGACAGCAGAGCCAGAGGGACAACTCAGATGGCTTGGCGAGAACACCCCCTTTCCAGCATGCTCTAAACAGGGTGGCCTGTGCTTTAAGGTGAACACAAACTGCCTGGGGAATTCTGCTTGCTTAGACGCAGGTTCTGACTCAGTGGGTCCAGGGTAGGGCCAGAGATAAACACATTCCCATGTGACGCCAGAATGTTCTAGAAAGATCTGATATTTTTAGGGATGTAAGTTTGAGGCTGGGCATATGATAGCTTCTCAGCACAGCAGAGAAACAGGCAGACGGAAGAAGGGAAAGAAGGGGCTTTATTTTTTTTGAGGACACGGGAGAGAATGTCAGAAAGGATGAGGAATTCTCTTATTGGAACAAAAGGAGGCTGAGGCTTTTATGGCCTTTGCCAGGGGTGGAGTTTGAAGGGGATGTGTAGATATATCTGAGGGAGCTGACTGGGGGGTCTTCTCTGAGAAATTACATCCTGGGCTAAGTTAGAGAAGAAGGTGGAGGTATTCTTGGGAAGATGGGCTTTTGTTTTAAGGGCATCAGCCATATTAATGAGCACTATAATTATTTATTTGTTTATTTATTTATTTATTGTATTTCAGGGAAGGGTCTACAGGGTATTCAGGGTCTCACTACTAGATCGGACTCTTAGTGATCCATCTATTTACAGTCTCCCAAGAGCTGGGATTACAGGCACAAACCACCATGCCCAGTCTCAATTGCTGGCTCAGTGTGCCCCGGGGGCAGGGCCAGCATGGCAGGCCCAGGGACTGAACCCTCCACAGGCGCTTTAATCTGCTGAGCTATTTGGCCGACCCCTGAACTTCTGGCCCGCCCTGTAATGATTTTAAGATTCGTGCTAGGGCCAGAACCTATCAAATACAGAATAGGGAAAGAGCAGAGTCAAGAGGCAGCCATGTGACAGAGTCTCAGGTGTCAGATTCCGAATTCCACGTTGGCCAGAATTAGGGTCTCAAGGGATCTCCCTCTTTGGGTAGCTGTACGGGAGGTATACGTCGTGAGACAGTGTCTCAGAGAAGAGATCAGGGCCTTAATTAGGGCCATGGTAGTTGCAGTGGAGAAGCAGGGCCGATGAGCCACTTAGGAGGGCAAGGCGTCCCGATGAGTATGCAGGTGAAGCGCCGGGACACTTCTGCCAGCGAGTTCCCACTGATCCAGGCAGAGCCACCTCCGCTCTGCTGGCTTCCTCAGTGTGGTGAGGAAGCCCACAGTGGCCCTCTCTGGCATTCTTCCTGCTGCCCCCCAGGGTGACTTTGCAGCACAGGGGCCCACATTTCTTTCTCTGGGGCTTAGGAAATGGTAGCCACACCTCTGGCCTAGGCTTATGGCTCCCACCAACCCCCAGGACCAACTCTGGGACGAACACAGCGTGGAACACCAAGAGGCCAAAGTCTTCTCAGAAATCGGCAGACAGAACAGGGAAACCACTCAGGTCAGGAGAGGGTTGCTCAGGAAGCCCACGAGGCCCCAGTGAGGTCGCTGCTACTACCGAGCTCCAGCCAGAGACTCGAAATCTGGCACCGTCTGGGAGGACACAGGAGGGAAACCTGAGCGCGAGGGGGCGGCCACTGCAGGACCAGAGCTGCGCAGGATGCCCGGGCCACGAAGGACAAAGGCTGAGGAGCTGCTGCAGATGAAAGGAGACGAGAGAAAGCAAACACTCGAGCATGTGCAGGAGTGAACCACAAAGGCTTCTCTGCTGTTGTTTGCTGTAAAAGTTTTCGGAACACTTGGTGAAAAATAAATATGCCTCCCCTATCAGAAAGCACGGGGCTGTCAGCTTTAGACTTGCGGAATGTAATCGGGTACTCTGGTTACAGAAGAGAACGTCCTTGCTCATAGGACACACTCAATGACGCAGTCAAGGGTGCAGGGACACTGTGTTTGCAGCTTACTCTCAAAGGGCTGAGGGGGGGACCAACGTGTTAAATATTTACAAAGAGACCAAGTTTACTTAGAGAAAAATATTAACTCAACATTGGCGAGTTTAGAATCACGTATGATTTTCGCAAACTCCTTGAAAGATTTAAAATTTTTCCAAAGTCTTGTTTTTTTTTTTAGTACTGGGAACTGAACCTAAGGCCTTTGCACTGAGCTACACCAAAGCTATCTTTCTGTTTTCTTTTTCTTTCTGGACAGGGTCTTGCTAAATTGTCAGGTTGCTTAGGCTAGGGTGGAACTTGACATCCTCCTGCCTCAGCCTTCCAGGGTGCCGAGATTATAGGCAGACACCATCATGCCTACCACCACTCCCCCACCCCCCCAAAATAAAGTTTAAGAGAAGCTCAAAACACATCTGTGTCGCCTCAGGCACAGGACACTGGGCACATCATCGGATCTCCGGAGCCCCTGTACCACAGAGCACTCAGCCCATGCTTGGTGGTGGGCCATGGGCAGTCAGTGCCTGTGGGCAGGGTGTCCTGAAGTCCTCCTGGAAATATGCCACCCCAGCTCTGCCCCACAATTCAACTCCTGGGTCTGGGTCCTTCTCTCGAAATCTTGGAAGGCCACATCCTGGAGGGAGGGGCAGATTTTTGGCAAAGTGTTGGGTCACGCACAGGTCCCACTGGGTGCTGAAGAAGGCTCCGCCGCCAGGGAGCAGATGCCACTGCCCATTGCGACCCTTTGCTGCCCAGGAGCAGCAGGGCTCTGGAAACAAGGTGGTGGCCCTTATTTTGCTTGGACACCCCTTCCAGCTCCAAGTGGAAAACACAGCTTAGTGCTGCAGAGTGGGGCAGCCTGGAAGAGTTACTGCAGAGGGCGTCTGAAGGTCGGGCCACTGCCAGGCGCACAGACAGCGGCCTGTTTCCATGCTTATCTGATATCCCAGGAGAACAATCTGAGCGAGTTCGCAAGCAAGAATTCTTGTGCACCTTTCCTCTTTTTTTCTTTCTTTCTCTCCCCCTGCTTATTATTATTTTTAATGAAAAAGAAGAGGAAGAAGAAGAAAAAAACAACCCTCTCCTGGCCCTGAGCCTAAAGCCTTCTTTGTGATGCTAATCTCTCCTGGCTGGCTCTGTGCCATGCTAGGGCTTGCTGCCAGTTTAATATCGTGGTTGCTGATAGCAGGTTAGGGCGGTGTTACCATTATGAAGCTCAGCTTCAGAGATGTTCCGGAGATGGTGCCGCCATCTTCTAGGCGAAGTAGCCCTGCCCTGTGGCAGGTCATGTGGTGGGTGGCCAGCCTACCTTTGCAAACCTTTCTTACTTGGCTCAATTTAAATGTGTTCTTGCTGGGGAGATAGCTCAGCAGCATACGTGCTTGCCTGGCAGGTGCAAGGTCCTGAGTTTGATCCCTGGTACGGGTGTGTGTGTGTGTGTATGTGTGTGTGTGTGCTCTTTAAGAGCTCATGGTGGGTGGGGAGCTGGGGAGATAGCTCGATGTCATAAGGGCCTGCCTGGCAAGCACAGGGGTCTGGGTTTGATTCCTGGTACCGCAGGCCATGCTAGTCCCAGAACCCCAGGTGCACTGAACCAGCTATCAAAACTGGGCGTGGTGGCACAAGCCTGTAATCTCAGCACCAGGGAGGCTGAGACAGGAGGATCACTAGGAGTCCCAGCTGCATAGCGAGACTTTGCACTACCAACAAGAAGAGAGCTTTAGGAAAAGCTACATGGCAGTGGGGTGCTGCATTTTCTAATCATTATTCCATCTCTCTGGAGGCATTTGAATTTGGTCAGTCAAAAGGAAAAGGCTATTTGGGGCCCAGCTTCCCGCAGGGCCCCTGCCTACCACCCACTAGGACCTGGGTGTGATCCCTCACATGGAAACAAAGTAAAAAATAAAAGCGCCACTTGTCTCAACAACCAGAATAACAGCAAAGATAAATACCACCAGGAAACTTTGAGGAAGGGAAGGTTTTCTCTGAGGCTTGCTAAAATGGTTCTTTTTCTCTCTCTTCTCTCATTTGTGTCACCTTGTTTTTTACTACATAATGCAAGACTTGTTGGTGTACAGAAGACGTTTTAAACTGAACTACTGAAAAACTTCCTTCTTTGTCATCATTGCCCTTTGTGCCATGAATGCAGGCAGCCAGGTCAGGGCAGAGAGCTGCTATCCCCCAGGACAGCCCTGATGTCCGCTCTGGCCACAGGGGCCGCTTCTGGGCAGGCAAGGCTCCAGGTGAAAGGGACACAGAATCAAACGCTCAGGAAGTGGAGATTTTTGACAGCTATTAACCATGAGATTTGTTTAAAAATTTCTTAGCAGTGGCCTGGCACAGTGGTGTAGGCCTGTAATACCATCCCAGGGGAGGCTGAGGCAGGAAGAGCACTGAGTTCAAGGCCAGCCTGGGCTACAAAGTAAGGTCATGGCCAGCCTCAAATGCATAGTGAGACCGTCTTTTTTTAAAAAATATATTTACTACAAGGTCTACAGGGCCTTATTACACACTATTACATAGTGATCCACCACGTCTAGTCTCAATCACCATCTCAGTGTGCCCTGGGGGCAAGGGCAGCCTGGCACACCAAGGACTGGACCTCGGGTCTGCCTAATCAGGTGCTGAAACCTGTTTTATTTTTTTTTTGTGGGACTGGAGTTCAAACTCACAACCTTGCACTTGCCAGGCAGGCACTTGTGCCACAGAGCTATTTCCCTAGCCCCTGAAGTCCTTTTTTTTTGTCTTTTTTTTTGAGACAGGGTCTTGCTATGCATTTCAGGCTGGCCTTGAGCTCACTTTTGTAGCCCAGGCTGGCCTTGAACTCACACTGATCCTCCTGCCTCAGCCTCCCAAGTACTGGGATTACAGGCGTGTGCCACCATGCCCGGCTGAAGCCCTGTCTTGACAAGACAAAAAAGAAAAGAAAAAAACCTCAGCAGTATCCTAACCTAGAAATTGCACATCCCCCTCCTATATTCTTACCAACATTAACTGAGATAATGTACAGCACTGTACATATGTTAGCTGCCGTTCTTTGCCGTGGCACCAGCAGGAGCTCTAGGAATGCCTCCTGCTTTCACTCCATTTCCTGTCACTGCGGGAGGCCGCGCTCTGCTGGACACCACAGGAGTTTGCCAGCCTAGTTTTAAGAGCTATCTTCCTGTCCATTGCTTATTATTTTAGTGTCCATTATGATCCCCAGGAGCAGGCCACAACAGGGACAGTGGGCCTTTCAGTGCTTCGGGTGACACAAATAGCCCGCTGTAGGTTCACCACCACCAGGGGCACACGACCAACCCGAGGCCTGAAAGCACTGCCTTTACTGCCAACGGACATGTTTCAGAGGAGTGACAGGAGTACATGGGTGACAACTTCAGGTTCCCTGGGCTAAAATCTTCATTAAGAAAAAGGTAGGAGGTTTTCAGGATGAAGATGCAAAGCTGGAGAAAAGGATGACAAACGGGCAAGGACGCTCCGGTGTCTGCGAACAAGACCTTGTCCCAGGCAGGATGGTGTCTGGCAGGCATCGCGAGTCCCAGATCTTGCCAGGCCCATGGAGAATCTATAAGGGATCAGGAATGAGCCTTTGGCGGCGCTGCCTTCTCCAGGTGGGATATGCTGAGTCCTGCGGCATGGCTATTTTGGGACGTCCTTTGGCACCTGACCTCCGAGGAGGAGGCGTGCGCAGAAACTGAGAGTTAGGAAAAATGAGTCATTCAGAGGTTGGGCTGTAGGGACAGAGTTCTCCGTTAAAATTTGCTCTGGCCAAGGAGCCTGCGGGTTTGCCATTAGTTTCATGTTTAACTTGTCTCCTTGGGCTTTAGGCCTTGGACACCAGTCTGTCTTTCCTGCCATGGTTCCCAGCCAGGTCCTCTTCTGCAATCTGTTCATTTTCATGAGAAGCATCATTTTTTTTTTTTTTTTTTTTTTTTGTCTTTTTGAGACAGGGTCTCGCTATGCAGTTCAAGCTGGCCTTGACCTCACTTTTGTAGCCCAGGCTGGTCTCGAACTCACATTGATCTTCCTGCCTCAGCCTCCCAAGTGCTAGGATTACAGGCGTGCGCCACCACGCCCGGCCCATCCTCTCTTTCATACACCAGTAACATCCTGCTGTGAGTACACCAGCCTGACCTTTATGTATCTATCAGGAAAGGAGGTTTCCTTCAGCTCGGGGCTCTGGAGGCTCAGGGTTAAGGGCAATGACCTGATGACAGCCTCCTCGCTGGCACAGTCTGGAGGTAGCACCGGGCATCACATGGCAAGAGAGCAAACCTGTGTGCACAGGCACGCGTGCATGCATGCACTGTAATCTTTAAGCTTCCTTTTAGAAAGCCACCGGATCCGAAGGGGTCCATATTGATGATCTTTTTTTTTTTTTTTAATGTATTTAGTACAGGGTCTATAGGATCTCAAGACATAGCTCGGACTCATAATGATTCTGTTTTCAGCCTCACAAGCACTGGGATTATAGGCCTGCACCACCAGCCCAGTCTCAGTCGTGGTCTCCGCGTGCCCCCGAGGTAGTGTTGGTATGGCACACAGGGGATCAAACCCAGGTCCCTCAGCAGGCGCTTTAGTCCACTGAGCTATCTGGCTGGCCCAACATACTGATGATCTTATCCAATCCTAATCGCTTTCCAAAGGCCCCTTCTCTAAACATTGGAGGAATGCTTGCAATTAATATTTTACCATGGGGACTAAGTTCTAACACAAACCAGGCTGCTGGACAGACTCAAAGCATCTCTGGACCATGAGACTTGTGGTCCTGGGGAATCTGACTTCAGCCAGACTAAGGGTGACCCTGGTCTACTCCCCACTTGCATCAGAAGATACTGTTGGATGGCCATGTCCCTTGAATATTCCAGCTGATAAGGTGTAAGACCTCTGGAAACTCCGAAGAGTTATTCAATAGTTATTGGAAAGAGTGTTATACTTTCAGGAACATTTGCTGCTTTGCAAAATTTGAGAGGAGAGGAAAAAATTGTTTGGACACTGTTAGGCAGCATTTAAACCTTCACTCAGATTTCAAAAACTCAAGAGGCAGATTCCACTTAGAATTATAATTTTATTTTATTTTTTTGTGGGACCGGCGTTCGAATTCACGACCTTGCACTTGCCAGGCAGGCACTTGTGCCACGGAGCTATCTCCCTGGCCCTGGTAATTTTATTTTTAAGAGCCAAATAGAGCCTCTGGGCGCGTGCTCTGCAGCTGTTATCCTCGTGGCTGGTACACTGGCACTGTCACTGGAAGAAGTTACTTTCCTGCTGGGGCTGATGGATTAACTTCTATCCTCTCCGCCTTCCTTTCCTCTCCTAGGAAAGTGGCAGAGGTCAGTTTAGGGCTTCCTCTGTACTTTGCAGAAGGGCCATTAGGTGGGGCCCTGCCATCATCGCCGAGTGGGCAAGGAGGTGTGCTTTGTTTTTCTTCCCTTCCTTCCTTCCTTCCTTCCTTCCTTCCTTCCTTCCTTCCTTCCTTCCTTCCTTCCTTCCTTCTTTCCTTCCTTCCTCTCTTTCTCTCTTTCACCAGAAATTGAACTCAGGACCTTGAGTTTTCCAGGCAAGTGTTGATTCTGCTGAGTTATCTCCCTGGCCCATGACTTTGGGCTTTGAAACCCAAGGAAAAGGTGCGAGAGGACTACTGAATGCTGGGATTGCAGCTCCGATCAATCAAGTGAACCCACTGACTACAGTGCAGGAGGCAGCTCTGAGTGTACAGAGCGAGTGCCACAGCCCCTGAGATTGGCGCCATACATGTGACAAACCTGGGGAGGTACCTCTCCCTTGGAATATGGAGCTTAATATTGAAGATGCAGCATATTTGAAATCCTTATTCCATTCTAGAAAACTATAGATATTCCCTGGAAGAAAACTTAGAAGCAAGCTGAAGTTCCTAGAGGTAGGCTGGGTATGCCGCTCAGGGACAGAGTGCTTGTCTAGCATGTACGAGGCCCCAGATTCAATCCCCAGCTCAAAAAGTAAACAAACAGAAAATCCTCGAGGTTACTGATCACTGGTAGAAGAACCAGCACTGTTTAGGGGGTGTGTATGAGGCTCTTCCTCCCAGGCTCCTGCTTTCTGTGTGGAGCCCAGACCACCTCCCCGCATCTCAATCCATTCACGGGTGGCTGTGGGGCACCCTTAGGATGCTACTGTACCCCAACTCCTGTCCACATCGCTGTGGCGCAAGTGTTCAGGGGACAGCCACTGGCGCCACGAACCCTGCCTCCTACGCCCTCTACCACACCCTTCCGGTGACCTTCCTCTTATGTCGCCCTCTCCCCCATGCACTGTGACCCCATCTCCTGCAGTTATTCCATGTGTGAAATCTGACCGGTTCAGTTCTTTTCCCTTCAACCACAACCTCGTCTCTTCCTCCCTTCACCCTCCAACTCCTCCAGAGCTCCTCTCCCTGAAAACACATCCCGAAACACCTTGTCCCTTTGCTCTTGGGTGCTGGTTGCAAAGCATAGCTGGGAACTTGACAATTCTGTAAGCTGGTGGCACTACTCATTTGCCACCTCCCCAAACTGCCCGACTGCTAGGAGTGCCAAGCCCTTCTCATCCACATCTTGCAGAGGTCAGCTTTGCCCTCTGTCCCCCTCCATCACCTCTTTCCTGTTCCCTTCCTTTCCAGGGATGGACTTTCTTCCCATACCACTACAAATCAGAGGCCATTGGGCACAGCCCGGGGTCTTTTCTCTTGATTTCCAGTATTTTTTTTTTTTTTTAAAGGAGCTAATGTCCAGCTGGGTATGTGATGCATACCTATAACCCCAGGCAGGAGGATCACCAATTCTAGTCCAAACTGAGCAATCCAGTGAGAACCTGTCTGTTGGTTTAAAGGTCCCCAGCCTTAATTCCTGCTGTGAGGTGTCAGGACAGTGGAAACCTAACCTAGGTGCGGTACTTGGAGGAGGGACCCTTGGGGAGTGATCAAGGTCACATGTGGCCTTAAGATGGGGCCCTAATCCAATGAGTCTGTGGCTTTATAAGTAAAAGGACAAAGACCCAAGCTAGGTGACTTGGTCTTGTCATGTGACATCCTTCAGAGTTCTTACCAGCAAGAAGAACCTTTGCCAAACGTGTGACACAGTCCTGACCTTCACAGCCTTCAAAACTGTGAGTTGAATAAATCTTTTTTGTTTTTTTTTTTGGTCTTTTTGAGACAGGGTCTCGCTATGCAGTTCAGGCTGACCTTGAGCTCATTTTTGTGGCCCAGGCTGGTCTCGAACTTGCACTGATCCTCCTGCCTCAGCCTCCCCAGTGCTGGGATTACAGGCGTACACCATCACACCCGGGCTGGTCTTTAAAAATCACATAGTTTATGGTTCTATTGTACCAACCAAAAAAAAAAAAAAGGGATGAGACACCATTAGGTTACTGTGGCTCTTTTATACATGAGCTGCTGTCCTCCGGAGTAGCTCTTCAGACCTTTAAAAAAAAATCTTTGATCTTGGCAGTTTCCTTGCCATGAGTCCAGCTTTGGATTTATTTTTGTTTATCCCCTTAATATCTGGAAAGGAATTAAGAGGAGGCCAGCCAGGTTGCCTGGGGCCAAACCCCACTCCCAAGTTGGCTGACCTTGAGAAAGTTGTACACACTCTCTTTTCTGTTTTACTTGCCTGTCAAATGCTCTTATCTAGGGCTACTAGAGCATTGAGTTAATACAGGGCAGGTACACCTAGGATACGAGGTTCAGTAAGTGTTAGCCATTATTGTTATTGCCCCGATTTGTTTATTTTTTAAAACAGGGTCTCACTATGTAGTTCAGGCGGGCCTTGAGTTTACTTTATAGCCCAGTTTGGTCTCAAACTTGCACCAATCCTCCTGCCTCAGCCTCTCAAATGCTGGGATTACAGGCACCACACCCAACTTCCCTAATTTCTTTCTTTTTTTTTTTTTTTTCATAAAAACATGATTTTGCTTTGTCTTCCAGGCTGGCCTTAAACTCATAGGGCAAGCATGGAACTTTCAGGTGTGGGCCACCATGCCATATTTTGATGCCAATGTTCATGTCTGTCTTCAATTCTACAAAATTCTTAGCTTATATTGCTTCAAATATTGGTGGCTTTTCTGCTATTTTCGACACTGTATTTTTCCACTCCTATGAGACAATCATATAGCAACTCTCATTCTTTGTATCTCAGCTATTTATTTACAGAAAATTCTTGTGGCTGGCAATGTAGCTCAGCAGAAGGGCATATACATAATATGTAAGAAGCCCCATGTTCAAGTCCCACCACCACCCAAGTTCTATTTTTGTACCATGAAATGGCTTTAGTTCCTCAACACTATCTTCCAGTTCACTAATTATCTCTTCAGTGGTTTCTAGCCTAGGGTTTATCTAAGTCTTCCATGTCAACAACTCAATACCCACATTTCTGACTTTTTTTTTTTTCATATTTAGATCCTATTTCCTTGTTGCTTCTCAATTTCACATTCTTTCCAAATGGATAATCATTTATTTTCCCCTTTGAACAATCCAAGCATAATACTTTTTTTTTTTGTATTTTAGGGAAGGGTCTATAGGGTGTTTGGGGGTTCACATGCCACCACTTCTAGTCTCAATTGCCCCCGTCTCAGGGAGCCCCCAGGGATCAAACCCCCAGCCCCTGCCCCTGCTTGCAGGTGCTTTAATCTGCTGAGCTATTTGGCCAGCCTTTGCCAAGCATGAAACTTTAACTGGACCCATATGAAAAATTATTTTTCAGCTGGGTGTGGTGGCACAGGCCCGTAATCCCAGCACTTGGGAGGCTGAGGCAGGAGGATCAGTGCAAGTTCGAGACCAGCCTGGGCTACGGAAAGTGAGCTCAAGGCCAGTCTGTTTCAAAAAGACCAAAAAAAACAAAACAAAACAAAACAAAACAAAAAAACAATTACTTTTCGTCTGCTGGATGTGGTTGGCGACACCTATAATTGTAGTACTCAGGAGGCTGAGGCAGGAGAATTGATGTGAATTCCAGGCCAGCTTGGGTTACAAAGTGTGTTCAAGGCCAGACTGCAGAGAGAAACTCTGTTACAAAAAAGACAAAGAAAAAAAAAATCATCTGCAGTAAATTCATTTTCTGACTGTTGATCATACTGGCCATCTTTATTTACATCAGGCTTCTAGGCTGTCACTGTCTGTCTGTCTGTCTCTCCTCTGCTCTGGTCTGTCGGTCACCGTCTCTCCATCTCCTCTTCCACAGCTGCCCATCTTTTTAGGTTTTGCAGTTACCTTCCAGGAGTACAGTCGGAGCTAAGCCGTGGCACAGGCACAGGGGCTTTTCTTAACCTCCTTCTACGGGGGTGGGGAGCCCCACTCCGGCTCCTCTCACACTGCACACCTTGCTCTGGCCTCACTTGGCCGGTCCTCAGATGCAAGTCCAGCTAGCCCATGCCCCACTTGGCCCTTCCAAGCTTCTGATCCACAAGTCTATCTGTATCCATAGGGCATTCTTTTTTCATATTTTGTTTGTTGCTGGTGTGTGTTCAGAAGAGAGAAGACACATCGCTGTCCAGGCGCGGTCTCCACCCGGACAGGAAGCCGTGCCAAGACCTCTGCCTTCCCCCATTCCCTTTCCGGTCCAGTTCCTTTTCTTCCTTTCATAGTCATGCATCTCAGAATTGCTCTTTGGTATGTGGCAAACTGGCTTCTGCCCACACCATTCACTCACAGATAGCAAGGTTGACGACCTTTTTTTTTTTTTTTTGTCTTCTTGAGACAGGGTCTCATTATGCAGCTCAGACTGGCCTTGAGCTCACTTTTGTAGCCCAGGCAGATGTAGAACTTGCACTTGATCCTCCTGCCTCAGCCTCCCAAGTGCTGGGATTATAGGCGTGCACCACCATGCCCAGCTGACGATGACCTTTTTAATTGCTCAGCCCTTCAAGACCTTTAAAATTCTGTGGTCACTGAGTTTTGCCTGTTGTCACTGGTGACGTCTTCCCCAGTGTCCTCAGGTGCCTGGCCCTCGACATCCCTGGACTTGCCCAATTCTCCTCCTCCCTCTTCTCCCCCACTCACTTTACAGATGCTCTCGCCAGTCTCTCCTCTACACACCACCTTTCCGCACTTTCTGTCCCGACCCCTCTCTTTTCTCTGTCCTTCCACATCCTTCAGGAAACAGCCTCCATTCCTGACCTCAGAGCTCCCTTCGGGTTATGATTTCCAGATCTTAATCTCTGGGTTCCCGCTTTGGATTTACACATCCAGCTTCCCATTGGCTGTTTTTATTACATTTCCTGGAGTACCACAAACTCAACTGGGCGAAACCGCTCTCCTCCGCCTCTCCGGCTTCAGCCCATCCCGCCTGTCACAGCAACAGAACAGGGCATGGCGCCAACCCGTGTCTCAGAGCTCTAGGAGCCGAGGTCGAGGCCAACCTGCCCTCCTGCAAAGCCCCACTCTCGGTGCTGCGTCCTCACATGGCAGAGCAGGCCTGGGCCTCGCTCATCTTGTTCCCGTGCACAGCTGCGACCCGATAATCTCGCAAAGGCCCCGCCACCTAACACTGTCCCTTGGAGGGGGTGAGATTTCTAACAGAACTGAAGGAGTAGGTACAACCTTCAGACCACAGCACCTCCTAAGCCACTTTTCGGAACGTTCCTTGTCACGGGTGGTGGCGCTGCTCCCCTCTCACACCAGAGACTTGAACTGGACATAAGTAACTGACCTCTGTGCCAGCTGCCCCATCCAGAAGTCCGACAAGGGCCCGATGTGTCACCCTTCTTCCTAATCGATCCTCTCTGTCCACTGTCCTGCTTTACCTCACAGGGGCCCCTCTCTCTCAGCTGATAGATCCTGTGATCCCATCTAGCATCTCCTCCAGGAAGGACCCGCGTTTCCTTCGGGTTTCCATCTGCGCCGTACTCTCTCCTAACACCCGCAACACCGGGCCGCAACGCAGGACCACACTCGCGCCCCGCCCCCCATCAACCCGACAACTCCGAGCGCCAAATTGACACTCAGTGCGTTTCTTTCTATTTTATTTATTTATTTGTGGTTCTGGGGGTTGAACCACTGAGCTACCTTCCCAGTCTTTTTTATTTGAGATAAGGTCTCGTTTAGAGTCCCAGGGTGCCTCAAACTTGTGGTTCCCATGTTTTAGCCTCCCAAGTAGCTAGGGTTATAGAAATGCACCCCCGTAACTGCTTAACAAATATTTCCTTGTACAACAAATTGACAGACAATTGATGTGATCCTCTGCTTTCAATGGAAAATAAAAGGTTTCTCAGGTTCCCACCAGGAAGTTAAGAGGTTGAGAGAGATGACTGACACATGCTGAATGCCTGTGACCTGTCACACTGTAAATGGTGTCCAGGGTATCAACAGTGTGATATAGGATATACTTTATCAGTTTAAAAAGTAAGCCGATGGAGCAAGAACAGTTGTGGGGCTGTAGTTTTTTTTTTTATTATTATTATTAATTTTATTTTATTTTTATTTTTATTTTTTTGCAGAACCAGGGATTGAACTCATGTCCTTGTGCTTGTCAGGCAAGCACTTATTCTACTGAGCTATCTCCCCAACCCCCTTAGAGCTGTAGTTCTTAAATCAGAAAACTCTTCGGGGAATCAAGAACACCCAAGGGAGCAGTATTCAAACCAAAGACTACGGTCTCCTCAGCTCAGTCAGCTTCCTGCACTGGTGGGGAACACAACTAAACCTGGGTCTGTGAGAACAGGCCCCAGCCTGTCTCCCCAGGCTGGCAGCGACTGCCCTTCAGCCAGCATAGGACTCTTGGCGTGCACGAGCCAACTCTGCTGTAGGAGAGGCCTGTGACAGTCTCTGGACATTTAGCTCTAAATAAAACCTCTCCTGACTTTGTTCAAAGCAACCAAAGAGCTGTTATCTACAGGGGCATTGATTTGAGCCAAGATAAAATGTAAAGAGCTGGGAAGTCCTTGTGGGACATTCCTCTTTATGCAGTGATGTGGGTAATTTTTACCCATTCTGCTCCTCAATGCTCTGTAAGGCAAACTTGCAAAAATAGGTGCCAAAAACAATGTAGTTCTTCAAGAGTCACTAATAGTTTATCCTTAATTGTAGGAGAGAAACATCTTTTCTAATGGCAAGGTTTTTTTTTTGTCTTTTTTGTTTTTGAGACAGGGTCTTGCTATGCAGTTCAGGCTGGCCATGAGCTCACTTTTGTAGCCCAGGCTGGTCTCAAACTTGCACCAATCCTCCTGCCTCAGCCCCCCAAGTGCTGGGATTACAGGCGTGTGCCACCACGCCCGGCTAAGGTTTTTTAAATGGTAAGATCAGGTCTTAGAAGAAAGAAACAGTATGAATTATTAAGAACTCTTAGCCAAAGCAGAATTTTCTTTTTTTCTTTTTTTTTTTTGCGGGACCAGGGTTTGAACTCACAACCTTGCACTTGCCAGGTAGGCACCTGTGCCACACAGCTATCTCTCCAGCCCTTACGACTGTTTACTTTTTCAAAAGCAGTATTCTTTTTTTGAGGCATGTTAAGCATGTGGTCCACCACTGGCTGAGCTACCCCTCTAGTCAAAAGATATTGTTACCTAACTACAACAAAAAGCCTCAACAAAGGCACAGCATGTGTGCAGCTGATAGAACGTCTATTCCAAGAGATCCAGATGGTTCTAAGCAAATTTAGCTGGGTGCTGAAAACAAGGCTTCCCCTATAAAGCAAAAGGAAGTTACGAGAAAAAAAAAAAAAGCTTTCCGTGTCCCTCATTCCTAGGTTTGTCCTTAATGTGTTTTCATTTTATGTCAATACCTCGCTGTAGTTTGGGCAGGCCTCCAATATGAACTGAATTAGTGACTTAGGGCTTGTGTCTAGGTGTCCACCCAAAGCCTCGTGCAGTTATGGGGCGGCTTCTAGAGTTTATGATTAATTAATGATCCAGTGCTGGGATCATGGGTGCGAGTGCTGCACCCCGCCTGGGGCGGAGAGCCCGATGCAACCTAAGGGAGGCCGACTGGCTCTCTGCTGCTGTTGTTGCCCCAGGTTACTCCTCCCTTGAGCTCCTGCTGTTCCGCTGTTTTTTACCGCCATGAGCTGCCGCCCTCTGCCATGAGCCACTCTGCCATGCAGCCAGCTGAGTACTGACTGAAACCTCTGCACTCTGTGAGCTAAATAAATCTTTCCTTCCTTAATTTTGGTTGTTGGGCATTTTGTTGCAGCAACAAGAGAAAAATAGGGCCGGAGAGATGGTTCAGTGGTCTAAAGCGCCTGCTTAGGAGGGCTCAGGCAACTGCGGGGACTGCAGTTCGATCCCCGGCACCACATGCTGCGCCAGCGCCACCACCAGGGCAGGCTGAGCCAGCCACAAAATGAATAAATAAAGAAACAAACAAACACAACAAGCAAACAAATAAATAAATAAATAAAATTAA
>PVKN010000767.1:31036-48681 GCA_004027915.1 Capromys pilorides | reverse complement strand
CATTTAGGGGACATTTTACAACATCTATTTATTACAATCTGATCAGCATAACGAAATATAATTGAAATCACTCTGCATGACAGTTTGCTTATTCCCAAGGTATTGATGACTGTCTCTTTAAAGGCCTAGGAAGAAGATGAAACACTTTGGGAAGTTTATATATCAAATGCCTATAAAATCTGATGGACTATACCTAGGTCTTCAACAGGGAGTAGAGGAGAAATATGAGTTAACTATGATTTAACAGCTTATTATTGTTCAGACAGGACTGCTATAGATCTCAGGAGATCAAGAGCGGGACTTGGTGGGCAACAGCAGACACGCCGTGGGCTGAGAAGCAGCCCCTGGGTGCTCGCAGAGGTGTAGACAGGGGCCCCTGCTCTAACTGCATCAGAAGGAGACATAGTGCTTTGCAACCACAGCTGCTGGAAATCATCAGCTTCTTCTCTATAAGTTCGGCTTCTGCCAATTTTTAGAGACTAAAATACTGGCCAAGACTTTGTTCACGAAGGTGTGTTTATCAGTGAGGTGGCATCCAGGGATTTTTTGAGGGGGATCGAACAAAGACCTGAGCCCCGAACCCACCTGTGTAAGACTGACTCAACTGTGCTCTTTCCAGAGACCCATTGAGTGGCCCCAGTGCCCTGGAGGACGTCAGTAAACAACCATCCAGGCTTGAACAGCCCAGCAGTTTACCACACAGAGAGGTTTTCCTTGTTAGAGCCCGGTTCGGAGTTTGCATTTTCTATGCAAACACCAGGCTGTGCTTAGATGCACTTGGGACCCTCCTGTCAACATCCTGTGCAGGGGGCAAGATGGTGACAAATGGGCACACTGACTCTAAGCTGCCACCAGTTAGGTCACAAAAAAAAAAAACAAAAAAAAACAAGTGCTTGCTGCAAGTCTCAAGTGTAGCACACCCTGGTGTGGTGGCGCACGCCTGTAATCCCAGCACTTGGGAGGCTGAGGCAAGAGGATCAGTGTGAGTTCGAGACCAGCCTGGGCTACAAAAATGAGCTCAAGGCCAGCCTGAACTACATAGTGAGACCCTGTCTCAAAAAGACTATGAACAAACAAACAAAGGAATAAATAAATAAAATTGTTAAAGGAAAAAGGGGTCAGAGAAACAGCTCAGTGGAATAAGTCTGGCAAGTCCAAGGTTCTGAGTTCAATCCCTGGTACCGGGAAAAAAAAAATGGCATCAATTATAACACGCCATCGATTCTGATATTCATTTTGTGCAGGGAGTTGTTAAAACATGAACTACTACGGCCACGGTAGCATGGATGGAACATAAAAGTGTCTGCAGACATCCTGAATGCCCAGTGCTGTTCTGCATGCTCTCCCTGGTTACTGCATTTACTCCATGTGAGCTCATGGGTGGGAACTGTCATGATGTGCATGGTAGAGGACACAAGGCGGTGCAATAACACGATCTAACACGCTGCTTAGTGGCCGATTCGAAAATGAAACCCACTGATCCATCTCTAGCACCTGCCACCTGCGTCTCTTTTCCATCCTGCCTCCGGTCCATTGATTACTAACTTGAACAGCATGCCAAGTGGCTCCCACCTCTGAGGCGTGTGCCAAGTAGGATTCCCTACAGGTGAGCAGAGACCCCAGGCAGGACTGGGTCTGAGACCAAAACTTCCAGCCCCCAGGCAAGAGTCCGCTAGGCAGAGGGCCTGCTGCTTGGTCAATGACCTTGCCTTTTTCCACCTAGGCAACATGAACCCGAGAGTTCTCAGGACACAGGATTTAGCTCATGTTTGAGGCCGTTTCTGGAGGGTGGAAACGGAGCGGAGACTGGAGACTTCAGAAATGTGAGAATCGGGCATCTTCCCTCGAGAAGAATTCCCCTAACTGATTTCTCCACTTGTTGATTTTCCACAGTCCAACTCTGAAGTGGTTCCCATAAAGCATAATGGAAACTAACAACCACCACTGACAAGAGCATCTGACCTGCTGGTCATCTGACTGACTCCTCCCTGGGGCCCTCTGTGGCGGGCACCGTGTCTCCCTCTCACAGCCTAGAAGATCAGAAAGAGGAAATCCCATCGACAGGGCCACAGAGCCCTGTTCTGGAGGCTGTTTCGTCCAAGATGTTGAATTTGCCGGACGTAGTACCTTGGGCTACTGAATGGGCCAGCTCGGCTGCTAGCTTCTGGTAGATTCTCACAGCAACCTCACTCAAAATGCTCCAAGACCCAGAGGCCACTTGCCCTCCTCTGCAGTGTGCAGTCCATCCACTACACACCAGCAGTGGGGCTCCACAAATACCAAGCTTGAGGGGAATATGTGGAAAAGCTGGGCTTTTATTTTCTTTTCAAGGGAAGTGTGGTTTCTCCCTGTAATTAGCTCTCTTAGGTGAGGGCTGTTGGGGAGGAGTCAAGCATTTGAGAAACAACAGCAAAGCCAGGACTCAGACTGAGGACTGAGAGTGGTTCTCAGAGAACAGCAGCAGTTCAGTAAGTTTAGCGGAATAGAGAGGCTGGGTGGGTTCTCGTAGGAAGTGCAAAAGACAAACACCTGGGCTGCCCAGGCTCACATCAGGAGCAGCTCCAGCCAGCTCACACGGGGCCACACAAATGCATCTCTTCCGGGTTCTGGGCCCTCTTTTAAAAAAGTTTCACACTCAGAGTCAAAATCTTCTCCCCTTCCATATCAAGCTGAGAGTGACCCTAAATTTATGGCATGCCTGTTCCACATTTTTACAAACTGTGTTTTATACAATAGTGTAGATATACCCACACAAATATATTCAGTAGTGATTTAAATGGTTCCCATAGTTCTTTTTGTTTTTGTATTTTGTGAGGGTCTTACTACGCAACTCTGACTCGTAGTGATCCTCCTGTTTTTGGTCTTCCCAGCGCTGAGATTACAGGCAGCATGGGCCACCATGCCCAGACTCATTCGTTGGCTCATTGCACCTGGGGTCAGGGCCAGCAAGGCATGTGGTGTCAGGGATAGAACTCTGGTCCCTATGCCTACTCAAGCAGGCGCTTAGTCCGCTGAACTATCTCCCTGGCCCCCCATAGTTAAGTCTCGTAAATTCATTTTAGAGCTTATTTTTCAATAGAGTGAGATGTGCATCTATTTTATTTTCCATCTGAAATGTCAACTGACCCTATGTCATTTACTCAGTAATTCATCTTTCCTCCCCACTGATTTCAGACACCTCATTCATTATGCACCAAATTCCTGTTATCAGCTGGGGTCTATTTCTAATCTTTGTCTATCTCACACTGTTTCACATGACTGTTTCTCATTATTCATTGTTTTAAGTTTGACCTGGCTTTTTTTATGTTATTATTATTCCATGTGATTTTGTAATCAGTTTATGACATTGCTGCCAAATGTTTTATTGGAATTACATTTAATTTGGAGTTTAATTTAGGAAATCATTTACTTCTTTATAATATTTAGTCTTCTTATCCACGAGCATAAAGTATTTATCATTTATTCAGTGTTTTCTTATATCGTTATTATTAGTTGATGTATCAGTTATTTAATTAGGTTCTTAGCAAGAAATTTAGAACACTAATTTACGAGAATAAATTCCATTTGTCACAGCAAAAAAGGATTGAAGGTAGCCTCAGAGCTGGGGAACAGATTTGACTTTGTTAAAATCTGTGAGTCTACTGCTTTCTGATCCACCTTGCACTGCTCTGAAATCTGGTATCTCTCTTCCTTGGTGTCGAAGATTTCACCCTCCTGGTGTCTGGGTTTCTGCAGCTTCTTCTTCCTCTTCTTCCTCCTCCTCCTCTTCCTCCTCTTCTTCTTCTTTCTTTTTATTTGGTCTTTATGAGACAGGGTCTCACTGTGAAGTTCAGGCTGGCCCTGAGCTCACTTTTGTAGCCCAGGCTGGTCTCGAATTCGCACTGATCCTCTTGCCTCAGCCTCCCAAGAGCTGGGATTACAGGTGTGCGCCACCAACCTTCCTCTTCTTGAAGTAAGCATCAGTGAGGTGTTTGGGGATTTTCACTTTGCTGATATCAATTTTTGTAGAAGTTGCAATGACAAATTTCTGGTGTGTTCTTCATAGAGGAACACAAGGCTAAGAGGCCCAGTCACAGGTAGCAAGCCATTGGCCAACTGCTTCAGGAAGACCACTCTTGCCCCTGTGATACCCGGTGAGGATGATCAAGATGGTATCGGGAGTGATGCTAGCTTGAAGCTTCCTCACATGGTGACTGAAGGGTTTCTTGCCATGGCTCAAGAGCTTTCAGGGCACACCTTCAGTAGGGTAGGAGCTAGGCATTTTTCAAAGTGCAACCACCCAGGTACCAGCATTCTTGTCCCTACTGACTGGTTTTGTGATGGTAGCAAGAACTTTCTCCTTCTTTTTCTTCTCAACCTTTGATTTAGCAGCTGTGCACTTTCTCTTGAACAAAGCCTTTCTGGAATCCATAGCAGATTGGGAGCATCTACCAATCCCTCTAACCAGGACAGGATTTTGGCTGCAGTGGGGCTGTCCCTTCTTGGACTTTTTTGCCTTCACCTTACTCTTTTGACTAGCACTACTGGCAGCAGCCTTCTTGGCTTTGGGTTTCTTCTCTTTAGTGTCTGGGTTCTCAGTTTTTTCACCTGCCATCTTGCAAGATGGGAAAGAGAACTAAGTTTCCCTATTATTATTTTTTAAATTTTTTTTGATTTTTTTTTTTTTAAGAATGGCTACTTTTAAAAAAAAAAAATTTATTTTTTTTGTTTATGTTATGGCCCACTCAGCCTGCCCTGGGGGTGAGGCTGGCATAGCATGTGGTGCTGGGGATCGAACCAAACCATGGTCCATGCGGTTGCCTAAGCTTGCTTGAACAGCGCTTTAGTCCACCGAGCTACCACAGTGGCCCCCTATTATTATTATTGAGATGGCCTTGAATTCACTCTGCAGTTAATCCTGGCCTTGAACTGACTTGAACTCAACCTTGAACCTAAAGCCCAGGTTGGCTTTGAATTCCAGGCAATCCTCCTGCCCAAGCATCTTGAATTCTGGGATTATAGTTGGTCATTGCCATGACCAGCCTTCTTGGTTCTTAATAACAATTTTGTCTATAAAAATTAGATTTGTTCTTATTTATCTTAATGCTGTGTGGCTATTGCTAGTAGTCATCGCTGCCATCCTTGTTGGTACTGGGGACGGAATCGAGGGCCTTTAAACTGAGTTATCACATCAGCCTCTCTATTTTTCATTTTGAGACACGGTATTGCTAGGGTCACTAAGTTGCCTGTGAGAGGTTTGAGTTGGTCATCCTCCTTCTCAGCCTCCCAGAGTCCTGAAAGTACAGGCCTGGGCTGGGATTCCTCTTTTCAATCGATCATTACTGATACATCTACTGATATCTAGATGTTGATCTGACCGTATCCAGTAACTCTGGTAAGCCTAATATTTTAACCATTTAAGAATATTTGCAAATTCTCTTATATTTTTAATTTAGACACTGCCTACAAATAATATTTTTCATCTTTGGTTACATTCCTCATGGCATTCTATTCTTTTTTTTTTTTTTTGGTCTTTTTGAGACAGGGTCTCGTGATGCAGTTCAGGCTGGCCTTGAGCTCACTTTCATAGACCAGGCTGGTCTTGAACTCACATTGATCCTCCTGCCTCAGCCTCTCAAGTGCTGGGATTACAGACATGCATATTCTATTCTAATTTTTTAATGTATTTAGTGCAGGGTCTACTGGGTCTTACTACAGGATTGGACTCATAGTGATCCTCCTGTTTTCAGCCTCCCAAGTGCTGGGATTACAGGCATGTGCCACCATGGCCAGTCTCAATTGCCATCTCAGGGCGCCCCAGGGCCAGGGCCGGTACAGAATGCCAGAGATCAAATCTCTCGCCATTACATCTGCCAAAGTAGGCGCTTTAGTACACTGAGCTATCTGGCCAGCCCTCTATGCTAGTTTTAACATAATTTAAATCTTAACAAAAAATGGTAAGAAAGGAAACAAATTCCCGAACACCCCTCACCCACATTCTCTCATAATTGCCATGTGCCTCTTTTGTCTTACTGTTCATATTTGAGAATATGTTGCATGTATCGTGTCTCTTTACTTCTAAATATTGCAGGGTTAATTTCCTAAGAACAAAGCCACCCCATTCCATGAGGACAGTGTGATGATCCAAATAGGGAAGTTTAGCAGCCATCCGATACTGCTATCTAATCTACAGTTCACATTCAAATTTTGCCAATTGCCCTGTAATGTCCTTGGGGTATTTTTCTCCAGTTCGCATTGCAGTCTAAGATTGCAAACTACATTTAGCTGTATATTTTCTTTAATCTGAAATAATTCACAGCTCTTCTTTGTCTTTTGTGACAAGGACATAAGTGACACTCTGTCCTTTTTCAGTACACACTGTATCATTCCACAGGCTGGCTTGTAATACTAGGGATACCTGGTTAAGGTTGTGTACGCCGGGTTCTCTACTGTGATATTATTATTTTCCATTCCCATCACTCACTTGCATAGATAGTTTGACACCACATAAATATCAAGTCCCTCATTAAACTTTTTTTGGACACAGGGTCTCACTATGCAGTTCATGCTGGCCTTGTGCTCAATTTTGTAGCCCCCATGCTGGTCTCAAACTCGCAGAGATCCTCTTGGCTCAAACTCCCGAGTGCTGGGATGACAGGCTTGGGCCACCATGCCTAGTTCTGGGGCTACACAGTGGGTGCCTGCACTCGGGACTGAGGTGGTGCAACCGGGCACCTGGGGCCAAGACCACACGGCATGTAGGGCCGGGGACTGGACTTGGGTCCTTGTACTGGCTAGGTAGGTGCTTATGCCTCTCAGCTATCTCTCTGGCCCCTCTCATTAAACTTTTTATATAACAGGGAACTGTGAAAGTGGGTTATCATGATAGTTCCAAGTGGGGATTTTCTTTCACATTCGCTCAAACTTATTGCGTAAAGCACAGATTGAGGGCCAGGAGATAGCTCAGCAGTCTACAGCCCTGCCTGCCAAGTGCATGGTTCTGAGTTCAATCCCTGGCACCAAAACAAAACAAACAAATAAGCAAAAACCCATAGGTTGAGTGTTGGTTGCTCATACGATGACAAGAAACCCCACTTCTAATATAGAACTCACTCTAATTCTTACTGTCTTTAGGAGTGTATAGAAAAACTATTGCATAGTTGAGAATTATTTTTTATTTTATTTATTTATTTTTTTGGCGGGACCAGGGTTCAAACCCACAACCTTGCACTGGCCAGGCAGGCACTTGTGCCACGGAGCTATCTCCCCGGCCCCGAGTAATTGAAAATTATTTAGGGCAGGATTTGTTCACTATTTCCCCTCACTAGGATTGAGATTATTTTTTTCATTTAAAATCCAGTTAGGTTTATGTATTTCTGCTTATACTGTATCTTAAAGTGTCATTCTACCATGTCTTTGGTTTAGCTTATGATGATGATGAAGATGAAGATGACAATGATGATGATGGTGATGATGGTGATGGTGATGACTGACACTAGGTCCCATACATATTAGGCAACAGATTTACCACTGAGTTACACGCCCAGCCTGTTTTATTTTTTAATCCTGAGACAACATCTTGCTAAGTCACCCAAGCTGGTCTCAAACTTATGACCCTGCTGCCTCAGCCTCCCGAGTAGCTGGGACTATGAGGTGTGTAGCACTGTGCCCAGTTTGGTTTTATTCTTATTTTAACACTTCTTTGTTGTTTTATTTTCCGAAACAGGGCCTTACTTTGTAGTCCAGCCTGGTTTTGAACTGACTACACAGCCCATGCTGGCCTTGAACTCTACTAGTCCTCCTGGCTCAGCCTCCAAAGTGCTGGGATTCCAGGCAGCCATCATCACACCTGATGGTTTTATTATTTTCAGTGTGGAAGACATCAGCATGATTTCAAAGTTAAGAAGTGCTGCTCCTCATGCGCTGCTACAAATAGCCAAGGCATACATTTCTGGTTTGCCTTTTCTATCTTCACTTTTGCAAAGCTCGTAGATAATGCATATTTTCTTATACAAAGGAAGAAAACCCCCGGGAGGCTTCACTACCTCATGCACCATGACCACGTGGGGGCCTGTGCACTGCAGCTTTTCTGTATCTTTCCAAGTTTACAACACGTGCCGTCCAAGTACGCGCTCTTTCTCGTCTCATTGTAGTTTCTTTTCCAAAGTTGGGTAGCGGGGGCTAAGGCAGACATCCTTGTCATGCTCCTGACTTAATTTAATGACTTATGTTTCAGCTGGAGCCCTTATGAGCATCGGTCACATGCCAAGTACCTCTGTGTAAAACCTTACACAAGAAAGGCTTCAGATCTGCCCTCAGGCCACTCTAACCCAGCTGGAGAAAGACAGAAGAGCAACAGCCTCGGGGCTCAGGAGTTGGGGAAGCATAGACAGCTGTTGTAGAAAAACGCAGGCGAGACCGCGAGCTCAGGGGCTAGCCCTAGCTAGCCACACACTTGGAACTTGAGTGCAAATCAGCTCCACAAGGCTGTTCACAGCCGCAGGACACAAGCCAGAGCATACAATTACTCAGACAACCAATGGTGTCTGCAATTCAGAAAGAAAGGAAAAAGCCTCCTCCTCACACACGCCTTTTAAATTAACAGAACCCACAGCGATGGCAGAAGCAGCTGTGATCGGACTTTCTGTTTGATGTCACAGAAAAGAGAAGACAGGACACTTCTGCTTCAAGGCACCCAAAAGAAAAACTAAGATTCACTGTGACTTTGGAGAAGTGACTCGATATCTCATTGCAACATGTAAATAGTGTCTTCAACGTTTAGGAGACCCTGACAAGAAAAAACACACGTGCAAATAATTGTTTTCTGAAACGTGAGAATAGGAATATGCCATATGCACTATTTCATTCCAAAATATGACAACGTGTCTCCTAAGAACAAAGGCATTACCCTACAAATCGTTATGTAATGAACACAGGCAAAACATTTTAATGTTAGTCCAATACCATACTGTTTTGTTTTGGTGGTGCCAGGGATTGAACTCAAGACCTTGCACTGGCCAGGCAAGCACTTATTCCACTGAACTATCTCCCTGGCCCCTCCATACTGTTATCTAGGATATCGTTCATATTTAAATAGCTCCCCTACTCTCAAAACATCTTCCTTGCTCCTTAGTATACCACACCCCCAGCTCAGCCTGGAGTCACAGATCAGGCATTAGATTTTAGTTATCAAATTTCTTTGGAAATTTAATCATTTAATCTAAGGCAGTGTCTCCGTTTTTCTTTGGATTCGGCCTTTTTTTTTTTTTTTGGTTCTGTTTTTGTTGTTTTATTTTTTGAGGTGGAATCTTGTTACACAGCCCAGGCTGGCTTTGAAGTTGCAACCCCCCTGCCTCATCCTGCCAAGTGCTAGAATGACAGGTACGTGCCACCGTTAGTTTTGGGTATTTGGTCATCATACTTAGTTGAAGAGATATTTGGCCAGTTGTTTTGCCCCTCAGCCTGGATTTATCCACTTATTTTCTCAGAAATGTACCAAGGTAAGCATTTTGGCTGGGGTAATCCAGGGGAGACACACACTGTGTCCATTTGTCCCTTTAGCAGTGACATATGCTCTGTCCCCTGTAGATCCCAGTAGATTTCTCTGTGTTTATAACAGATACACAGTCTCTGGAGTTACGCTCTGAAAACCAGCATGGCTATCTTGCTTTCCAAAACTTGTTTCACTTAGTGGCTTAGCAGCTGCCATGGCCTCAGCTGTTACTGTGGTAGCTACAAAAAACGGGCACCTGGACCTGGACACTGGAACGGTGCTCCTTGTCAAGCTCCGGCCTCCTGTCTGCTGACCATGACGCAGCAGCGCCTCAGTGGTGACACTGCTCCTGACCAGTTTGATTTCCTCTCACCTTAAGTTTGGGTACTAAGGAATCACCCTATGGAGGTCTCTGGGGACTTATTACAGCATGGGTGTCCTATGAGCCATACCTATTAACAATAATGATCTTAGGGGCAGGGAGATAGCTCCATGGCACAAGTGCCTGTCTGGCAAGTGCAAGGTTGTGAGTTTGAACCCCAGTCCCGGAAAAAAAAAAATAATGACCACTAGCCATCATTCTAGCTTCTTCGAGTACGGGCACAAACTGCTTAGTGACTGCACCTCTGAGAACCAGAGAGCCAATCCTCATGTTGGACAGAAAATCCTTTTATTAAAAAAATAATCTAGCTCTCAGATCACAGACTGTACTACCAACAGCCACAGCTCCGCTTGAGGAACCCAACTTGATCTGCTTTTCTCTGTCCTTGAAACATCCTCATCGGACAGACTGTACAAGTACACCGACTTTTCCACTGCAGACTAAAGTGGATCAGAATCCTTCTCAACTGCAAAAGGCAGTGTTTGGTACACTCTTCTTTTTTACCATGTACAGAATTACTGGAGAAAATTTCAGATTTTGTAGGTGGCTGGTTATAATAATCGAAGATTAAAAACAGAACCATAAAAGTTGAAGACATCAGAGATCATGTCTAAAAATAAAGCAAATACGTTTTTTCTTTCCATAATCCTCAATTAAGAAGCCATTTAAGGAAAAGATAACCAGCCCCAGAGACCTGTAAATATGGATTCTACAGTTCTCACCAGCACTCCTGCTTTACAGATTAATTTTAGTGCACCTTGAAATGTGTTAATACATCATTTTACCTTACATCCATCCATGTTGCTCTCCGGATGTTCCAAGTCCTAATAATGAAATAAGTTCATGAGGAGTATTGTAGTAATAAATCCTCACTATTACAGCTTTCCTGAAATGGTGAAATGCCCTTTTTTCTGGCTGGTAACTTCCAGGGCCAACTACTTGGGATCAAGAGGAAAGGATTTCTGGTCTTCAAGGCTATGCACGTCAAGTCCAGTCGAAGTCCTGAGATATACACACAGTTTTTCTAAAAGCAACACCCAGGGAAGGGCTGGCCAAATAGTTTAGCAGATTAAAGTGCCTTCAAGCAGGAGCAGGGGCTGGGGGTTCAATCCCTGGGCCTGCTGTGCCAGCCCCTCCCCTGGGGTGCACTGAAATGGCAACTGAGACTGGGTGTGGTGGTGCACGCCTGTAATCCCAGCTCTTGGGAGGTTGTAAACAGGCAGATCACTCTGAGTCTGATCTAGTAGTGAGACCCTGAACACCCTGTAGACCCTTCCCTAAAATAAAAATAAATATAAAAACAAATTAAAAAAGAAACTCCCGGGAGAAGAAACCCACCCTCTCTGGCAAACCTCTGCAGAGTCACTAAATAAGGCAGTCTGGTCTCTTAAAACCAAGAACACCTCAGTGACTGCACATGAATCTTCTCCAAGGAGTGAAGCTGACAACCAGAAGCTAGACTTCAAAGCCACAGGGACGATCCTGCTGTCCACCCTAGAGCACCTGGGACCTTCCATTTTTTGTCACCTCTCTCCCTGTCATAATCTCACCGTGTCCATCTCTGCATCACGACCTACGCCTCTCTCTGAACTCCGGCTTCTGCTTCCTTCCAGCTGCCTACCTGTCCTTCCACGTGAAGGTCTCGCTCAAGCCTCACGTCTGAGGGGGCGCTGTCCCTTCTGCTCTCAGAACTCGCTCCTCCTCCGCTGTGCCCCAGCGGGCGCTGGCACTGCCACCCCCAGTGCTCATGGTCAGGGCCTAGGAGGCTGACGTCATCCTTATTTCACCCCCTCTCATTCTCTGCCTCAACTCCCGACACTCTGCTTCCTAAACAAATCCACTCCTCCCTCTTCAGGCCACCCCTATCGCTTCAGCCTATGCCATGGTTTCCACCTGGGTTAATGCCACCATTTCCAGCTGGACGCCTGGCGTCCATTCTTTCCATCCAGGGGCCCTTTCTCCGCAGAAAGACAGAACAGACCCTTCAAAGCACAAAGGATCCAGTGTTACCAGGACTCCTGCTCAGGATTCTGGAACCAAAGAAAAATGACACCAATAGGAAAACGGTGAAATTGAAAAAAAGCCTATCATTTTGACAGATGTATCATGGTTGACAAAGACGTCTCCATCTGGGGAAGCTGGGTAGAGGGTGCGTAGGAACTCTAGGCATGGGCTAGCTTGGAAAATGTATCATAAATTCAACATGATTCCAAATTCTGAGGGTTTATTTTAAAACTCCATAAATAACATAATGTCACTGTTTTGTTTAAAATCCTTGAATACAGTCCCACTGCACTAAAATGCAAGCTCTTTGCCACGGGCCCTCGGGTCTACCCATCTGGCCGTGGCTGCTTTTTTGATCTCACTTATTCTTCTTGCTCTTGCTCCCCTGGTTTTCCACCAGTTCCGGATGCAGCGTGCTAGGCTGGGCCGACACTGGGCCTAATCTCTGTATTAGTTTGCTCGGGCCGTCAACAAAGTACAATGGACGATGGAACTGAATCGTCTCGCAAACCGGAAATCCCCGAGGAAGGTGCCGGCAGGGCTGGCTTCTGCTGAGGCCTCTCCTGCTGCCGTCCACCTTCACGCTCCGTCCTCAGGCCGACTTTCCTCTGTGCGCATGCGCACCCTGTGTGTGGCCAAGGCTTCTCTGCTTACAAGGTTACCAGTTAGGCTGGAGTAGGGCCACACGTTGTCTCTGAACACAATCACAATGTGTGGGCTTTACCCAGTTTCTCCTGCATCATGGCCCATAATTGTCCCCTTGCCTGAAAAGCCCTTCAGACAGCTGGCTTTGTCTTACATGGTCTTATCTCTCTCTCTCTCTCTCTCTCTCTCTCTCTCTCTCTCTCTCTCTCTCTCTCTTCTTTTCTTCTTTTTGCACTGAGCCACAGTCTATTTATTTTCTGTTTTTTGTTTGGCTGGCTCAGCCCACACTGAGGGCAGGGCTGGCACGGCATGTGGTGCCAGGGATCAAGCCGCTGTCCCGAGCCTACCTAAGCTTGCCTAAGCAGGCACTCTAGACCCCTGAGCTATCTCACCAGCCGCCACAGCCCATGCGTTTATGCATGTATTTATTATTTACTCATGAGATAGGTTCTTGCTAAGTCACTGAGTTGCCCAAGCTGTGCTCACACTTTCGATCCTCCTGCTTCAGCCTCCCCGTGTGATGGGCTTACAGGTCCGTGCCAGCATACAGTCTTTTCTGAGAGGCCTTGCTGACCACAGGGCTCGCTGTGTTCTCCCTCTCTGGCTTACTGCACTTCATTACAGCTCTGATTCTTTGCTTCTTCCCTTGAGAGCTCCCCCACCCCACCCTGCCCCACAACTGGTCACTCTGTCCTAGCACTGTGTCCTGAATGTCCCTGCTAATGCCCGGCACATAGTAAGTGTGCAGATCTTGTTGAACAACAGATGGTTTAGGGATAATTCTGGCCAAAGCAGAATCTCCATTAGGAAGACATCACTAACGCAGTTAACCCAAGACTCGGACACCTCAGCTGCAATATCTAATATTTGCACAGCAGCTTACGGCTTAGGAAGGGCTTCCATGCAGGCTCCCCTCGAGGAACCTTCCACTGGCTGGCATAAGCGTTATTTATCCTCTTCTCGTGGACAAGAAACCCAGGCTCTGACTGGCCGAGGCAACTGCTCAAGGTTATGCAGCTGGAACTTCAATACTACCTCGGTCTTTCTGCCTCACAAAGAACAGTTTTGTGCTCTTTTTACAACAAAGACAAACTGGAAACAAAATAAATTCCAAATACTTCTTTTATGCCACCTCCAGGGAGAGCGCTCTGTGAAAGACCGAGTTTAGTTTCCAGGAACCAGAAAAGAACTAGACGTTCTTTCCATGCTATCAGAGGAGTCCCTCGCAGAGGAATAATGTCCTTGGCGCTATGTGTCTAACGAGAATATATACAGTACCCCGGGGCCACACAGCGGTTACAAACAGGCTCTTTGTAAACTGTTTTATTTTTAGGAGTAATTTGAAGAGCCTGGGTTCCTCAGTGTTTATTCCTATTACTTTCAGTCTTTGTTGCCCCTTTGCTCTGTCTCAGGGAACTTTAAAAAATCTCTACTCCTGGGCCCCACCTCACATGAATGAGGGGGTGGGACAGTGGCCTCCACATGTAGTGAGCTTCCCAGGTGATTTTATTGTGCAGCCATGATTGAGAACAGCTGGTCTGGAGTCTCACATTGAGTGGGGATGGTTTTGTAATTTGTGTGGGGGGAGGGGGGGGTGGGTGTGTGTGTTGCTGGGGATGGAATGTAGGGCTTTGTGGTTTTTACAGTTTAAATAGGAAGTGTCCTCAGAGACCCACGTATCGAGGGCTGGAGTCCAGTGTAGCCATGTTCAGAGGTGACTGGAGCGGGAGGGTTCGAGCCTCAGAGCTGAATGGGCTATCAGGAGATGAGGCCCCTGGGGAGAGGCAGGCCAGTGGAGTTCGGCCTCTCAGGGGTGTGTCTTGTTCCGAGCTGTCTCCCCTCTATCTGGATCTTCCCTTGCTCCTTCACTTTCTGACTACCTCCACGTAGGCAGCTTTGCTGCACATAGCTCTTATGTTATGAGGCCTCTCCTCAGGCCTCCAGTAATGAAGCCAAGCGACCATGGGCTGAAGCTTATAAAGCCGTGAGTCCACATAAATCTTTCTTCTTGGTCTGAGGCATTTGGTCACAGTAAAAAGAGCTGACGTACACAGGCGACACATCCCATGACCTGCCAAACTCAGAGTCAGCCTCAGCCAGGGAGTCGGTGGAAAACCACAACTGCTCCCATGGGGAGAGTCAGGCTTCCCAGGAGGCAACATTGCACCCTTGTGCTGTTGGCTGCTGTCTGCCCACCTGCACCCCAGGACCAAGTAAAGCAAATCCCAGACAGTGGCCCTAGGCATGGACCCTTGGTAAAGCTTTTCGGGTGGCTCCAGGGTGCCAACAAAGCGGAGGGCCACTGCATCAAATCACGCCTATTTGTTTGGCAGAGGAAGTGAAGCCCAGACAGTCCCCCATTAACCTCATGGAACAGCAGCAACCCAGCAGCAGGTGTCACACGAGTGGCCCCCCCTTCGGCTGAACCAGGCTGTGCTAAGCACTGGCTCCCTCAGTTCTGGATTTATGGCCTTGAACAAATAGCAGAGCCTTACCTTGGCCAGCCGCCATCCTCCCCAGCACTAATTAAAGCCTAAATAATTCTCATCAGTATGTGCATAAAATAAATGGGCCTCAATTTAAGACAACTTCTCTGTTGCATCCTGGCTAATACAATCACAGTGGGCCGGTTTTCACAGTCCTAAGTATACTCGTTTTACTTTTACTGAGGAAGGAGGAGGAAATATTTATATCTACTCATCCTGCTCAGATTTATTTTTAACACTAGATTTTGGGTCATGTAAAAAATTACTTATATGATAATTGATAATGAGATAATGACATGTCTCTATCCAACCAAGAATCAATATGCTTATCTCTAGTGTCCTTCCTTTAATTATTGCTTCTTATCGTCATCCATTTCATTAAATCTTTGACAAGTAGGGGAGGATCAAGGGTGCAGATAGCAACATGAAGGATGGTGACTGAATGAAAAGGCTGTGTCTAGAAAATTTGGAGACCAGCTGAGTTCATTCAACAACATGGCCATGCGTGGGACAAAAGGAATACCCACTTCTGTCCTTCTTTCTTAAGTTTGACTCTTGCCAAAAAAGCCATGCTCAACCCTGGACAGAAACAGAACATCCTAGCGCACGTCATAGCTGAAGACTCTAGTCTTCAAACACTGGCTGGATAAAGCTGTCTTATTCCATGTAAGTCGAGGCAGATCAATGCATATTTTTCAGGTTCTGATTCTGAAGCACCAGCAAGCATGAGCGGAAGCCAATGGAGGCTTCCTCTTCTGCTTCCTGGATCAACCTTGACACAACCTGGAGGTGCTGAATGTGGAATGCTGGAGGCTGGCTTGGGAAACTCAGGCAGACGGGGCCAGGCTGGGCTGTCTAGTTCAGTGGTCTTGGGGGCAGGACTCGGAGACCCAGGGCCTAAGAGCCCAGCGGAGGCAGGGTGGGAGCTCGGGCAAACATCACGTGCAGGGCCTCTTCCTTATGAGAAGGTGGTGGCTTGTGGACCTGGGCAAGAGCAGTGCCCTGGCCCAGAGATAAGGAGCAGGCCCGAGGGCAGCCTGTGCGCCAGTGTAGGGGAGGTGGCAGCACAGGTCTGACCGCTGGCGTTGCCCCTGCTCTGCAGACAGCTAACAGCGACCTCGTGCGAGTGCCCAGGGGTCCGGGGCTGTTCTTGCAGCTGCTCTAAATCTCAGAGTGGCCTAGCCCTTCACATGGACAGGCGATACTGAGCTGGCATAAGCACGGATCCTGGCTCTAATGTGGACAGTTCAAGATTTTAAAAATTTAATTGGCATGCAATAATTATAAGTGTTCCTGGGCTACTATGTGGTGTTTCAGTTCGTACATCCATTAAATAATGGTCAGATCAGGGTGACAGGCAGCCCAATCACTTCTAACATTTGTATTGGGAACATCCAAAGGATAACCTGACATTTCAAACTCCCGACAGATAAAAGTCAAACTTCTAGGACAGTCGCAAAAAGAACATAGCCCTTTGGGGCCGGCGAGATGGTTCAGTGGTCTAAAGCGCCTGCTTAGGAAAGCTCAGGCAACTGCAGGGACTGCAGTTCGATCCCTGGCACCACATGCTGCACCAGTCCCACCACCAGGGCAGGCTGAGCCAGCCACAAAATAAATAAATAAAGAAACAAACAAACAAGCAAAGAAATAAATAAAATATTAAAAAAAAAAAAAAGAACATAGCCCTTTGCCCAAAGGGGATACAAGTAAATAAATAATAAATAATAATCATGAATTTTTTTTGTTTGGAAAGGTGTTTTTTTTTGTTTGTTTGCTTGTGGGACTGGGGTTTAAATTCATGACCTTGCACTTGCCAGGAAGGCACTTGTGCCATAGAGCTACCTCCCTGGCATCAATAATCATGAATTTTTTTGACTATTTAAAATTTAAAATTTTCCTATTATTTTAATAGGAAAAACCAGAAGGGTTCTACCAACCTAGAAGGATTAAGTACTCTCTATGACAGGGAGTGTCACAGAGTGTCCAACCTAGAAGGGTTAAGGACTTGACAGGGGGTGAATGTGTAGGGAGAGAGATATGGAAAGCCTAGAAATTTGTTTAGGAAGATGAATTCTCCTATATTTTCCAGTTGTGTGAGTGAAAGAATTCAGGCGCCTGATCTTCGCTGTCCTTTCTCTGAGTACCCATAGCTATGTCAAAGCAGCCAGTCAAGCCATTAAAAATCATATGGCGAAAGCTCATCACACCTGGCTAAAAATAGCATACTGCACTGTGATTCAACTTTGGAGGATCTGATTAAAAAAGTAAGTTCATTAATTATCTCCAACATGAATGAAAAAGCTAAAAACAGGCCTCTCTGACTGTGGGAATACTACGGCGCTCTCTCTTTTCTTTCCCTCGCTGTACTTGCTGTTTTCATTTTTCAAGTTTTACCTCTGTGTATTAATTGTACAATCACAAAAGTCATTATTTTATGAGTTCAAGATTAAACACTGTGGGGCCGGCGAGATGGTTCAGTGGTCTAAAGCGCCTGCTTAGGAGGGCTCAGGCAACTGCGGGGACTGCAGTTCGATCCCCGGCACCACATGCTGCGCCAGCGCCACCACCAGGGCAAGCTGAGCCAGCCACAAAATGAATAAATAAAGAAACAAACAAACACAACAAGCAAACAAATAAATAAATAAATAAAATTAAA
>PVKN010000767.1:0-30936 GCA_004027915.1 Capromys pilorides | reverse complement strand
AAGATTAAACACCGTATGACACTGTTCTTTGTAAACTGCAAACTGCTACACGGACAAGGGTAGGCGGTAAATCTTTTAGGCTTTGCCGCTGGTGTGATCTCTGTTACAAGACCTCAGCTTTGGTGTTAAGCGGTAGCCTGGAGCATCCACCATCGGTAAGTACTCCCGTGAAACTCCAAACTTCATACAGCAGCCGAGGACTTAGCTCAGCGGCACAGCACCTGACTCACAAGTGTAAGGTTGTGAGTTTGATTCCCAGTACAAACAAACAAAAAAACAACCACACAACTTTATCTACAAATGAAGCAGTTTGCCATACCCATAGGATCTCCAGATTTCTCACGCAGTTGAAGCAGTAGAAGCTACCTCAGTTCCTTAAACAGACGGGTCAGTAGAGAAGGCTGCTCCCCAAGCACCTGTCATTGAGGGTTGGCCAGTGGGGACTGCACATAAAAGAAGGTGCCTTATGGTGCTTGTGCTTTGGGCCACTGAAGTTGTTGATCTTTGCCCAGTGTCTTAATTTTAGAAATAGGTCTTTTTGATTGTTGCTGTTGTTTTTTTTTTCCTTTTTGTTGTTGTTATTCTTTATTCATTGCAGACAGGGTTTCAGTATGTACTACAGGCCAACCCTAAAACCACTGGTTAGCCCAGGCTGGCTATGATCCTCAAAGCCTATCTGAAAAGTGTACCACAACAAAAAGCTCACGATAAGGTAAAATCAAGTTACAGAAGAGCTAGCCATGTGTATTGAAACCAGAAAAAGTTATGTCTAAGCAATCATTGTAAATATGACATATTATTGCCTGAATGTTAAACATTTAACTAAAATATATGATGCCAAAAAGTACTGATAACTTTTTCAAGGGGCTTGTGAGGATTGAACCCAAGGTCTTGGCATTGAAATGCATCCATAGCCCATTTTAACTTTTTATTTTGAGACAGGGTCTTGCAAGGTCACTGTGTTATTCACAGTGGGCTCAAACTTATGATGCTCTTGCTTTAGCCTCCTGAGGACTGGGATTCTAGGCACGCATCAGCGCACCTGGCTGAGTCGGCATCTCACATTCCGCCCACCTAACTCGTACGGCCACGTATAAATAGAAGGCAGCTTGGATAGTGACAGACAAGTAAACCCAGCCTTGCAGTGCACTGAATGGAGGAATACCTTCTTCCACCCAACTGGCATGAAATGTGTTCTTGAGTGTTCCTTCCCAGGAACCACTTTGGGCAGACTTTCCCTTGAATGAGGCACACTCTGGCCCTGAGATGGGGTGAATGACCTTCGGAAGGTAGCCGGGGACTAGAGTTAGGGTGCCAGACCACTCAGAAAGCATCTAGGGCTGAGGTTGCTACTGTTCTCCCCTTGTGGCATAAGGTAGGATAGCGGAATGTCTGCTCCACAAACATCCTGTATTTTCTAGAGGAACTGGATACTGTTCTAGGCAGAAACTTCCTGGTTGTTTCTAGAAAATGTCAGTGTGAAGAACTATAGGTCGGCCTGGCTAAAGCTGTCACAGATTCTTCTCAGCTACTGCTTTCAGTTTGATAAGAGTGTAGGAGTCCTGAGGTGGTCATCTTCTTCCTTTTTCTCCTCCTCCTCTTCTTCCTCTTCCTCCCTCCTCCTTGTCTCCATCTCCATCTCAGTCTCCTTCTTCTTCTCTTGTCCTCATCTTCGTCCTCTTCCTCACAGGGTTTTCATATCAGGCTGGCCTTGATCTGTCAATCCTCTTGCCTCAGCCTCCCAAATGCTGGCATCATGGGCAGGTGCCACCATTCCTGGCCTCCTCAGGTCTTCACCATGGCACCCAGGAGCCCCTACACCCCTTGGTTCCCTTGGCTCAGTTAAGCTACCAAAGAGGTCACCTTGTCAAGAAACTCTTCGCCAATCTCCACAAATGTAAAACATAAGGAGGCAGAAATTCACAGGTGAGTCCCAGCAGCTCCTCCATCCAAGGGCGTCCCCTCAGCAGGTCCAGATGGAAACCACAGCCCCATCTCTGTGGGCTCTTGGTTCCATCAAAACATTCACCCCCATGGGAGAGGAGTTTAGAACTGTGCGACCCTACCTGATAGAATCTGAGTTAAAAGCCCGATCTGAAGGTGAATTTTAAGCAGTCGTAATAAACAGAGTACTTGGCTAAAATTTAGTCTGAGTCAGAAAGCCTCCTGAGGTCAATATTTTGCAGGGGTTCACCTGACCTTTAGGTCGAATATGTGTGAATGCTACAGACGTGGATATGAGCGCAGAACAGAAAGCACAGTGTAAGCATGTGTATCTGGTGATATCCATTTTTCTAAGGGAATAGTAATAGTCATTAAACAGGTGTGAAGAATCCAGTGGTCAGAAACCAAATCCCAGAGCTCTGAGTCCCCCGTCACGCACTCTACCCCAGTGATAATCATTCAGGCCATAGAGGTGGCTGTGGAGAGGCCCACGGAAAGAAAGTACACCTGAGAAAAAAAAAAAAAAAGGAAAAAGAACAAATAGAAAACAAAATAATTCCAGATAGTAGTCCCAGGGAGAAATCCTTCCCAGGGAGAAATCCTACAGAAGTCCGGCGCAGACCCTGTCAACGGCCCCGGCCACCTGTTGGGACATCCAGGGGGAGGTGCTATGATGCTCAGGGCGCAGAGCAGCGAGGGTACTTACACTGTCATTGCTGCCTTTGTTGTCCTCATACTTGGTTTCTATATGGATGGAGAACTTTGGCAGAAAGGAACACTATGGAGAGAAAGAAAGCTCTCATTAGTGCATAGGTTTTCCTCTTTGCATATACAGTGTGGCTTCGGGCCACTGCCCTAGGCCAGAGATGTCTGGGGACCGCGTCAATGTCCTAACTGAGTGAGGGCGCCTACCGCTGGGAGTAGGAACCTGAGGTCTTTCAGTCAGTAACTGAAGGTGAAGGGTTCTGAGAGGAGCATGCTCCAGGAGTCCCGTACCCACGTTAGCCGCCCAAGCCTCTGAAAGGGAGGTTGACTCCACACACAGGAGGGTGTATGGTAGAGCTTCACAATCAGAGGGTATTGAAGTCAGATAGACTTGTTTATTATTTTTTGTTTATTGCGATCATTTGCATTACTAGGGCTCGATCCCTATCCGTTTAATTTATTCTGAGGCAGAATGGAGCTAAGTTACCCAGGCTGGGCTTGAATTTATGATCTTCCTTCCTCACCTTCACGCAGTGTTATGCTTATGGGCCTGTGCCACCATGCTCAGTTTGACCTGGGTCTCGATATATGACTTTGGATAAATCATTTCATTTCTCTGAATCCCAGCATTATTCAAGCAGAAATGCCATTCTCTGAGAATGACGTTGAGGGTTAAATATAATGACACACACACACAAAAATACAGCGCTGAGCGGCTGAAGCACAGCTTAAGAGACAGAGTGTGCAGACACCAGGCCCTGGATCTCACCCCCAGAACACACGGAGCTATACCTATTCCATTCCATTTGTTCGCGCCTACTCAGTGGTCGGCACTATAGCCAGTGGTAAGAGGCTGCAGTAGGGCCTGATGGGAAAACCTCTTTTGGGCTGTAGGGGGCACAGAACCCTGAAATGCAAGCCCTCCATCCCCCGGCGTCTCAGCCTTGCTGGGTCCCATGCTGTGTGGCTGGTGGATTTGGGGACTGAAGGCACCTCGCAAAGAGGCTTTGGACGGCTACTAGTACAACCACCGCCTGCTGGCATGAGCTGGCATGAACTTCCATAGCCACCAGGCTAATGGAGAAAAGCACCCAGCCAACTGGGGGACGGCAGGTGGCGGAGGCTTGGCTTGGTCTGATCACAGTCCCAAGAGGTGGCTTCTTTGGGTGCTGACTCAACACTCAGGACCATGCTGTCTGCACTAGACGCGCCTGGGGTGCTTCAGGCTCTCACTCCCACGTTCCTTGCAAGTCCACCAAGCACAGAGGTACAGAAAGGTTACACATGGGGCCCACAACCACACAGTGTGCGTCTGGGGTCAGAACTTACAACCAGGCAGCCTGGCGCCGTGTCCATGCTCTTTATTACCCCGGGGGTTCTCAGCATAAGCCCATGGTCCTGCAGCAATAGCATCACCAGAACTTGCTAGAAATACGCTGGTCCAGCTCCGCCCCAGGTTACCCAAATCAAAAACCTGCAAGTGTGGCCCAAGATCAGTGCCACAAGCCCGCTAGAGCCTGCTGACGCACGTGCCATCACGCACCGCACCGTGCATTCACGAGAAGAAAACAGCCTCTTATCTGGGACCTCGAACACCTCAAAGTCCACAAACACCCCTTTACCTCAAGGCGCCTTCCCTACCATGCCCACCCTCCCCAGCCACCCAGCCGAGACCAGGGGCACCTGTACAAAAAGGCAAAGGCCTTGGGCAAGCTGTGACTAATTCCTGGGCGTCACATGCCTGTGTGGATTTGGCATCCATCTGTTTTAATCTGAGTGAAACAAGCAATCCGAACTGTGACTAAGGAAACGCGGAAACCATCAATCCCTGTAATTGTCCGTGTGGAGAGTGAGGCCCTGCTGTCTCCTCTGCAGCCTCACTGGGTCACTGCTGCTCATACACCCCGTTCTGGGCACTTGGAGGAGGGGCTGTCATCACCAGTACCCACCATGCAAGACCGGAGGCCCAAGCAGAGCTTCGGGTTATGAGCATGGGAAGAAGCACCTGCCTAGAGACTCTCTTGGGAATCACAAGCCCGGGACTTGGGATATAATTCAGTGGTCCAAGTGCCTGGCAAGTGCAAGGTCCAGAGTTCCATTTCTGGGATAGCACCAACAACAACCAAAACAACACACAAGCCTTTGCATGAATCTACAGTTTCTAATGCTTTTATCTTTTTTTTTTAATGGGACTGGGGTTCAAACTCATGACCTTGCACTTGCCAGGCAGGCACTTGTGCCACAGAGCTATCTCCCTGGCCTCTAAAGCTTTCCTCTTTTTTTTTTTTAAGAGGAGGCAGCTTTATTTTTTTATTTTTTAGTATATTATGGCCGGTTCAGCCTGTGTTTGGGGTGAGGCTGATGCAGCATGTGGTGCTGGGGATTGAACCGTGGTCCCTGTGGTTGTTTAACTAAGCAAGCACTTTAGACCGCTGAACCATCTTGCCAGCCCTAATGCTTTCTTCTTCTTTTTTTTTTTAATATTTTATTTATTTATTTATTTATTTGCTTGTTTCTTTCTTTGTTTTTTGTTTTTTTTGTTTTTTTTTTTTAATGGCTGGCTCAGCCCGCCCTGGTGGTGGGGCTGGTGCAGCATGTGGTGCCGGGGATCGAACCACAGTCCCTGCAGTTGCCTGAGCTTTCCTAAGCAGGCACTTTAGACCACTGAACCATCTCGCCGGCCCTCCTAATGCTTTCTTCTTGATTTCCACTTTGAAACTCATAATTCATCAGAGGGCCAGGCTGCTAAAATTGAGGGAAAATAACAAAGAAGGGCATGAGCAGGCTACCAGGCTCCAAGCAGAAAACTGCAAGGGTTTGTCCACAGAACCTCAAAACTACTTAGCTGGGTCAAACAAATGAACTTCAACATTTGAGTTTTAAACCTAAATATGAAATGCAAATGCTCCATGCAAATTAGCAGAGGGGGGTATTTTAGAGGCAAAGACGTTGGTTATTTTCATATCAGAAGGGGAGGCGAGTGCGTCCCCCTCAGCAAAGCCTCAGGAGGACCTGCACCAGGTGCTGGCAGTGCTATATCCTCGGGACGGGAGGTCTGGACTGACACCCCGCTGGCCGGTGGCCTGAGGCCTGCAGTGTGCAGACCACTCGGCTCAAATCAGAAGGCTCTGACTCCAGGTGTTTTCAGAGCTGTCACTGAGCCTGGAGCTGCACATTCCGTCCAGCTTTGGTTAGTGTTTCTAGGAGTCTCCTGTCCTCTCAGAGCGCCTTTTCCCTCTCCCCTGGGCTGGACACTAGCTCCGGAGACCCTGGCTTCCCGTTCTTCTCTGGCAGCCACTTATTTTGACTCATATTCTGAGGCCTGTGATTACTTACAAGCTGCCGTTTCCTCTCCCTGTAAATCAGCTTATTTTTTTTGTGCTTTTTGTTGTTTGTGAATCCAAGGAACCTCCCCCACCCCACCCCACCCCCACTCTTTTTTTTTTTGGTCTTTTTGAGACATGGTTTTGCTATGCAGCCCTGGCTGGTCTTGAACATGATAAGTTGCCCTGGCTGACCTAGAGCCTGTGATCCTTCCCTTCAGCCTCCAGGTGCTGAGATTACAAATGCACACCACCAGGCCAGGATTTTAGGGTTGTGTGTGTCTTTTTTTTTGGGGGGGGGGGGACGGGACAGGGTCTCACTATGCAGTTCAGGCTGGACTTGAGCTCACTTTTGTAGCCCAGGCTGGTCTCAAACTCGCACCAATTCTCCTGCCTCAGCCTCCCAAGTGCTGGGCTTACAGGTGTGCGCCACCACACCCGGCTGATTGTGTGTGTTTGTCTGTCTCCAAAATCAACACCTCTAATTTTTTTATTCCTTTTGTTAAAAATGTATTTGGTACAGGGTCTCACTACACAGCTTGGACTCGTGGTGATCCTCCTGTTTTCAGCCTCCCCAGCACTGAGATTATAGGTGTGCGCCACCACACCCAGTCTCCGTGCCGGTTTGGCATGCCTGGGGGCAAGGCTTGCATGGGATGTGGTGCCAGGGATTAAACCCCTGTCCCTGTGCTTGCTGAGCTATCTTGCAAGACCCCCAACTTACTTCTCCAGCAGCTATAAGTCACCCCCATAAAGGCCCTCGCGGTATGCCAAACCTGTAAGGTTCACAGTGACCTTAAATATTCCCCCTCCTGGTAATAATTTCCTAGAGTTGTTATAACAGATTACTACAGACCTGACAGTCTACAATAACCTTAATTCTCTCATAGTCCTGGAGGTCTGAAATCTTGTGGCTGGGGCAACACTCCTTCCAAAGGCGCTAAGCAAAGTCCCCTTCTTCATCTCCTCCAGCATCCAGTGGCCCCAGGGCCTTCACGATGGTGGCTCCACCATCTCCTTCCTGTCACCTCTAAATCTTACCTGAAGGCCATCTTCGATACCACTTCTGAATGACCACTGCATGAGCAGGTAGTGTCCTGTGCGTCCCTTTGTCACGGTGCACTGAACAGCTCCTGCCTTGGCCACTGTAGCTGCCCATGTGTTTGGAGACCAACAAGGTGACAAAGGCTTCTCACTTTGCACTGCCGTCAGAGGTGGCATCTCTAGCAGCCACCTGAGTGGCTCGGCGTTAGAGCAGAGCCTCCCCTTTCCGTAGGCAGTGCCGCAGCGGGTGGGCTCGTTCCCTGTACGGCTCCCTAGGGCCCTCCGGGGGGCGCAGCTGCTCCGCCACAGTACCTAATACTCCAACCTTTAGAAAGCAGAGGTTATTTGTTGGCCTTTAGGTTGTAAGATGGCCTGGTGACTGGGACCCTGGAATGTATCTGGGAGCTGAAGGCACAGCCAGCTGCAAACAGGCCCCCAAGGTGGTGAACCCCACCAACAACCAGGGAGCCTGGAGAGGAGCCCTAACCCTGGAAGAGACTGAAGAGCTGGCTGACCCCTCCATTTCAACCTGGTCACGAACTCAGTTCCCTGGGCCCTCATCGTGACCAAAGGAGACTTTCAGAGAACAAATCTGCATGGCTCTGAAGTTGCTGGGTCTGTGGGGAACTTGTTACATGGCAACAGAAAGCCGGGCTGACACCTGACTTGCCCACTGCCCCCTTCCGGGGCTCCCGTCAGGCTCTCATCTCTGGAGCATCACTCACGCTGAGGTTTGAACACCCCCAAACAGGGGAATTTGTGTTCTCCCTGCCTTTGGATCCCCAGTGGCCACTGCTTGCACCCTGAAGATACTTACTAGTGACCAGGCCAGAGAACTCACAGCGTGGCACCCACAGCAAAGAGGGTACTTGTGGGGCAGGCTTCAGAGAGAGACAGACTCCACCTCAAGCCCCAGCTTCTCTTTGTACCAACTGTGACCTCGGGCACATTGCCTGGCCCGCCCCCCTGGTGCCCAAGGGTTGCCCTGCACCCTGTAGAGACAGTCCCAGCCCCCTAGCCTGGAGGGGAGGATAAACAAGAGAATGATGCCCAAGGTCAGGCGTGACTGGTAGAGGGGCTGGAGACATGGCGCCCGCTAAACCCCTCACCTCGACATCCCATGAGGAGGTCAGATGTTGCAGGGTCCTGTAAAACTGGGTGGGGAAGAAGAACTTTCACTGTGAAGGTCCAGGGCACTGGAGGGGGTGAGCTCCAGGGCTGTGGCCACAGCAGGAGGGGACAAGGGGTCTCTACCAGGGCATGGGTGGCTGGCTGCTGAGCCACAGAGTGGATTTGGGTCCCTTCCACCTCCTCCCTGGCCGGGAGGATCGATCTCCAGCTCCTCCTTCTGCGCAAGAGTCCTTTCCCTTGTTTGTCTTCTCTTTGCTTTCCTTAACCCCTGCTTATTTCATGCAGGGAAACAAGAGGGGCCCAGGGCCTCCAGGAGCATTTTCGCTCCTAGCTCTGGATGCTTTATGCTGGCATGTTCATCCAGCCGAACTACAAATACCACAGCTCAGAAAAACTTAAGAGAGCTGCAAAGCCAGGCCTGGTGCCTCATCCCTGTCATCTCAACCCTCTAGGAGGAGGCTGAGTCAGGAGGATCACAAGTTAGCTACTGAGCAATGTGGCAATGTAAGGAGAGAAATTCTGTCTCACAATGCAAAATAAAAAAGAGCTGGGGTTGTAGCTCAGTGGTAGAACATTTGCTTAGCAGGTATGAGGTCCTGGGTTCAATCTCTGATCAAAAAAAAAAAAAAATCAAAAAGGAGGAGCTGGAAACCCCAAGTTCCACGTGTCTCTGCTAGTAGACAGTAGGTAAGGGCTGTGGCACTCCGGGCCCTGTCCCCAGATCTGGGGGACATCTGAAAAACCTGTCTGCCCCTTCCCTCAGGGCTTATTGCAGATCTAGAATCTTCTCCCATGAAAAAAATTATCTCCTTTTCTCAACTAGAAGGAGGAATAAATCAAAAGGATTATTTATTTATTTATTTATTTATTTATTTATTTCTCTTTTTGAGACAGGGTCTCGCTATGTAGTTCAGGCTGGCCTTGAGCTCACTTTTGTAGCCCAGGCTGGTCTCAAATTCACACTGATCCTCCTACCTCAGCCTCCCAAGTGCTGGGATTACAGGCATGTGCCGCCACGCCTGGCCCTTCAAAAGGAGAATTATGAAAAATATTTCCTTCATTTTGTTTGGGATTTGTTTGGCCTCCAATGTTCTAAAAGCCCTAGCAGGGCTGGACAGATAGCTCAGAGGACTGAAGTGCCTGCTTAGGCAGGTCTCAGCAGCCAGGGTTCAATCCCCCACCTGCCGTGCCAGCCCTGCCCCGGGTGCACTAAGATGGTGATTGAGGCTGGGTGTGGTGGCGGACATCTGTAACCCTACAGCTTAGGAGGCTGAAAACAGGAGAATCACTACAAGTCTGATCTATGTAGTGAGACCCTGTAGATTCTGTACTAAATACATTTAAAAAATAATAAATAAATAAATAAATAAATAAATGCCATAGCAGAACCATTAAGAAATGAGGACCAGGGCAGAAGCTTGGCTGTCACTTCTTCAGTTTTTCCAGCTGAGAAGCTTGCAAGCTAGAGGGATCTCACGGGTGATGTTGCCACCTGCTCCCTGCCCTGCCCAGTGTGTCCACATCTATTATTTGTGCACCTGTAACATCTCTGGGATCTAAACCCAGGGGTGCAGGAAGGGGACGCTTCTTTGTTGAACATCTAAATGCACCTATGGGAGCTTCTGCAAATGAGAAAGGGACCTGTAGTTGGAAAGGAAAATGCCAGTACTTGTGAGGCGCCTGGGCCTCCGCACGGGGAATTTCTAGCCACAGCTCTCCTGGGTTCGCAGCAGGAGCGCACGCACACACAGAGCACGCCGGTTCACTCCAGATACTCTTTGGAAAAATGAAAGAGCTATTTTTGGTCTTGTGATTGATTAGGGTTGCTATGGCAATAAGAAACACTCAGGAGAACAAAACTAAATGTAGGCAAACCTGAGTCTTAAAGAGACTGGGAATGTCAATCAGTTTCTGGGCGGTGCCAAAGCCCTACACCTGGATGGGGAAGGGGAAAGAAGACTGCGCAGAGCAGGGGCCTGGGCATGTCAACACCTCTGAGCTCCTCCAGGGCCCGACCTTCAGTGGCAGGGGCCGGCGAAACTTCCCAGAACTCGCCAACAACCAGTTCACTTTGAAACCTGGGTCGCCGTTGTCGCCCAAGAATTCTCTATGCCCACAGACTCAGGCTGCAGCAGAATGAGCTACACCAGCACGCAGTGTAAAATAAAAATGAAGTTCTCGGTCTTTCTACAACCTGGGTAATGAAGCCTCAGCTTCCATCTTCTGCCTGTTAAAAGCAGAATTCAGGACTCACTCCTGTGGATATTTTTTTGTTTTTGTTTTCAGTGAGCCCATTCCTGAAGTCAAGAGTTGATTTGTTTTTTATCCTCCTCCTTTTTTTAAAAAAATGTACTTAGTACAAGGTCTGCAGGGTCTCACTATCACTCATACTGATCCTCCTGTTTACAGCCTCCCAAGTAATCCCTGGGATTACAGGCTGGGGCCACCATGCTCAGTCTCAGTCGTGGTCTCAGACACTGTCTCAGCGCGATCCTGGGGAATCAAACACCAGCCGCTGCGCTTTGCCTAAGCAGGCACTTTAGTCAGCTGAGCTATCTGACTGGCCCCTTCTTTTTTTTTTTTTTTTTTTTTTTTGAGAAAGAGTCTCACTATGCAGTTCAGGCTGGCCTTGAGCTCACTTTTGCAGCCCCCGCTGGTCTTGAACTCGCACCGATCCTCCTGCCTCAGCCTCCCAAGTGCTGAGATTATAGGCGTGAGCCACCACACCTGGCTATCCCCTTTTTTTTTTTTAATGCAAAAAAGGTAAAACAAAATTTCCCAACAAGGTGACAGGAGGACGACAACAGTTAATGCACTGCACACCACTACCTTTAAAGTAATTACTCCGAGCACAGGATCTGGGCATAAGGAATTCTCCAGTGATGTTAGCACTGGCCTTCCTGGCCTACAAACCAAGAGAAACTAATAGAATAACTCACTTACATTTTTCTCTTTTCCCCTTTCCCCCATCCTAGTCCCCTTCTACTTTTCAACAATTTCTTCCCCTTTCACAGTATCTATTATATGTTTCAGACCTTATTTACTCCCTTAGTTTCTCACACCAGGGAGACAATACAGTGTTTACACACCTGAGTCTGATTTATTGCAGAGTTTAGTCTCAGAATTGTATCCATTTTTCCTACAAGAGCCTTGTGCTTACCCTTCTTTATGGCTGAGCTGTACTCTATGTATAAAAATTCCACATCTTTTATTTTCCATTCCTTGGCTGATGGGCATTTGGGGTGTTTCCAGGATTTAGTTATTACAAACGTTTCTGCTATAAACACTGGAGCACATATATTACTGTGGTATGGTGATTTTAACTCTTCTAGGAAGATAACCAGCAGGGAAATAGCTGGGTCGAGAGGGACCTCGAATCTCAGCCTTTTGAAGAAAAAAATGCAGACTGATCAAAGCTCCAGTCTGATTTCCACAGTGGTGGCACCAGTGTGCATTTTCTCTTTTTAAAACTGCTTTCTGGGGCCGGCGAGATGGCTCAGCAGTCTAAAGCACCTGCTTAGGCAGGCTTAGGTAACCGCAGGGACCCTGGTTCAATCCCTGGCACCACATGCTGCGCCAGCCCCACCCCCAGGGCAGGCTGAGCCAGTCATAATATATAAAAAATAAATAAGTAAATAAGACCGCTTTCTAGGGCGGGTGAGATAGCTCAGCAGGCTAAGCACCTGCTTAGGCAGGTGCAGGGACTGGGGTTCGATCCCCAGCACCATATGCCGCACCGGCCCTGCTCCCAGGGCATGTGGAACCAGCCACCATGTCTGGGCGTGGTGGCACACACCTGTAATCCCAGCTGCTGGGGAGGCTGAAAACAGGAGGATCACTGCAAGTCAGAACTGTGGAGTAAGACACTGTACAAAAAATAAAAAATTAACAAAAAACAAAACCCCCAAACCAAAGCAAACAAAACAAACTACTTTCTGGGGGCTGGGAGTGTGGATCAGTGGTAGAGTGTGCTTGAAACTCATGAGGCTCTGGCTTCAAACCCCACTGCCGAGTAAGGTAAAGAAACAGCTTAATTCACACCCTTTCCCCATCTAAGTACACAAGTGATGGTCCTCAGCACATTCATGACGTCCTGCAGCCCCCGCCACCCTCTAATTTTAGAGTATCTTCATCACTGAGCACAGAAGTCCCATACTCCTCAACATCACTTCCCTGCCCCTGCCCCCACCCCAGTACCACACCGTAAGCACTAAAACTCCACTTTCTGTACAGCTTGTTTACTTTAGATGTCTCAAATGAATGAAATCACATAATAAGTGGATTTTGGGGTCTAGTTTCCTGCAGTTCAAGCAGTATTTTCAGAGTTCATCCGTGTTATAGAAGGTATCAGGTCTTTATTCCTTTCCCCTGGCAGAATAATATTCCAATATGCCAACATTTGGATATACCATGTGTTATTTGCCCATTTACCACCTGAGAGAGATTTATTTATAGTCTTCGGCTCTGAGTTATACTGGCATGGGCACTTTTGCTCAAGTTTTTGTGTTGTTAAATATAAAGTGTATTTGGAAGAGTTAAAAAAAAGCCTAAGGGGGCTAGGGAGATGGCTCAGTGGTCTAAAGCGCCTGCTTAGGCAGCCACAGGGACTGCGGTTCGATCCCCAGCACCACATGCTGTGCCAGCCCTACCCCTAGGGCAGGCTGAGCCGGCCAGAACATAAATAAAGAAATAAATAAGGTTTAAAAAATAAAATAAAATAAAAACTTAAAAAAAAAAAACCTAAGGTTTATTGAAAGTATTAACGTTTAGTTATTTGACCAATCTTACATATATATATATATATATCTATTAATCTAAACAGATTCGATGATGAAAATATGTAATACAACCATCATTAAATTTTTCTTATTTTGAAAATCCTGTACTATATGCACTCTTCCTTGTTACTATTTTCCTATCTTTGTTTCTGCTATTTTTACTCTTTAAAATAAAATCTAATAAGAATAAAAAAAAATAGTTTCCTTTCTCTTTGGTATATACCTGCAGCGGAATTTCTAGGTAGTGGGGTAACCACACATTTAACCTTCTGAGGAGCCACCAGGTGGGAACCATATTTCCAAGCAGCTGCAACACTGTACAACCCCACCAGCAGTGTCTGGGTTCTAATTTCTTCCACATCCCTCACCACATTTGTTGGTGCCTAGTATGTATCTCAACCCTATGAAGTTGGGTAATCCCTGTGGATTGAGATGATGACCAGTCATGCTCCCCAAGTCCAGTGCTGGCCCGATGCTGAGGTAGTGTATTTCCATTGAATTACTATCAAGAGGTGCTACTGGAAGCATTTGATACACAGGAATCCAAATATTAACTCTTTAACCGGCATGCTCCCTGAGTGTCCCTTGCACAGATGAACAAACAGAGACCTACAAGGCCCAGGAGTGTGCCTGGGGCCATGTGACCTCCACACAAAGGAGCTAGGCTTCAACCCAGGCTGTCGGGCTGTGCCCTTCAGGCAGGGGCCCCCCCTCAGGCAGCCTCCTGGGTTGCAGGGGAGCAGCTGTGGGAGCCCACGGCAGTGGCCACAGCACACAGTGAGTGTCCGTGGACAGCACAGGAAGAGGCATGTGTGTGTCCTTCATGTGACAGGGTGCCCACTACCATCACATCCAAAGTAGGAAAACGGGAGTTATTTACTCAAAAAGATACACTGGGGGAATAATTATTTATTGAAGAGATCACAATGTTATTCCTTTAAAAGCCAATGTATTCAAATACCATTATGATATAATAATTTTCTAAAATTAAATCTAAAGGGTAGGAGACACAGCTCAGTGGTTTACGCACCTGCCTGGCAAGCACAAAGCACAAGGTCCTGAGTTCAATCCCCAGTACCGCAAAGATAAATAAACAAACAAGTGCATAAATAAGGCGGTTTAAGTTAATTTGTGCTATATACATGGCTTAAAAACCATACAGAGAACTCCAGGAACGATATTCGTTTTCAGGTGTGAATCAACATTAAACTGAACAACTGTGCCCTGGTTCTATGAAAGATGCAGAAACTGGGCGGGGCCATGGGTCAGCACTGGAGTTCTAGCCGAGCATGCGCAGAACCAGGGCGCAGCCCCAGGGCCACAAGAGAGAAAGAAACTCATACAAAATATGGAATCAACCGAAAATGTACCCATAAAAGGCTGCCTAAGCGCACTGTAGCAGGCTCTAAGGTGATGAAACAAGCCAGGTACAGGGCTCAGGAAGTAGCCCAAAGGCAAAGTACTGGCCTAGCATGGTAAATGCCCCAGCACCACACACACACACACACACACACACACACACACACACACGACAGAGTACACTGGTATGTTTCCAGAAAAACATGGAATATTCATTCATATCAAAAACGGCAGAGGAAGTTATAAGACCCTTCTATTTTCTGTGATATACATTTAAAAGTAAACATCTATTTTTTCCACTAGGCAGAAAATACTCGAATCCAAAAGTAGATGAATACGTAAACAGTGTCTCAAAGTAATTATACTATCTCTACAGAAAGTCACAACATTTTCTAAAAATTCTTAGAGTTTCAGTCCATTTTAACTAGCAGAGGAACACTTTATCAAGAGGACCATACGCAGATGAAGGGGTTGAAACTGTGGCAAGTTTGGGAATCGCTACTTGGGAGGGCTCCTGTCTCTTGCATGCACTTTATTAGTGAGCTTTCAGAACAGGATAGGATCTGAGAGGTGACACTGCTCAGTAATCTCTGTCTCTGTGTCTGCCTGTCTGCCTGTCTGTCTCTCCCCCTACCACTTGGCTGGGGTCAAGTCCAGGGATTAGGCGGGCCTCGCCTGTGCTCAGCTGAGCTGTATCTGCAGCCCCAAACCACTCTTTAAGTGATGTCAGAGTTTCCTTCAAATGCAGTATTACCCAGGCCCTCTCAGCCAGGCAGGAGCACCAGTGGGCCAGCCCCAACCAATAGAAGCACAGTTTGAAAGCCACTCATTAGGAAGACACCTTAGCCCCAATACTCAACATCTCTTTCTCAGTGCCTAAGAGTCACACTTTGTATGGGGTTTATAATCAGAAAAGTTAAATAGAAGTGCTAGGAACCTGGCTTGGGGTTGATGAAGTACCTGCATAAGCTGTTAGAAGATCATTGCCTTTTAACTGCATCTGGAACTCAGCCGGCTCCTCTCTCGTCATTTGGCTGTGACAGTGGGCAGCGCATGTCCCTTGCTACTGAGGCACATAAGACCCACATAGACCTGCCCTTCTCCCTGATGGCATCTCCGGAAGATGACATGGATTCTCCATCACTAATATTCATATTATCACATTAAATGTCCTCCAAAGCCACCTGGGGAACTTCATCTTAAGAGGGAACCCTTAATAAAATTGGATTGGAAAATGTTTCTATTTTTGACCAGCAGGAGATTCACTTCCAGAATGTTCTACAGTGCTAGTCAGATCAAGTTAGAGTTCAGGGCTTATTATCTTCCTGAAGCTACTACAAGGTAAGCATGAGGAGGGGTTGGAGCTACTAGAAAATAAACATGAAAAGCCAGTGTTTTGGGCTGGGGAGACAAGCTCAGTGGTCTAGGTGCCTGCCTGGCAAGTGCAGGGACCCGAGTTCGAGCCCCGGTACCGCAAGCTGTGCTGGCCCCAGAACCCCAGGTGTACTGTGCAGGTCACTGAAACCGGGCGTGGTGGTACACGAATCTGAGATGCATAGCGAGACCTTGTACCAAAGAAAGAAAAAAGAAAGAGAGAGACGAGGAATTGCCTGAAAATAAGAGGCAAGCATGAAGCCAAGAGTGACTTTCCAAATACTGCACAGGAAGAAAAGCGTGGGGAGAAGAGTGTGGGGTGGAAGCTGGCGGGAGGTGGAGGTGGGGAGAGCTGGGCTGAGCCCGGGAAGCTGGCGGAGGGAGCCAGCGCCAGGACGCGAATGAGAGCGCCCTTGCTGAACACAGAGCAGCGAGGCCACGGAGGCCGAACCGCAGCCCCCTTCTGGGGCTGGACTGGTCCAGGCTGAAACGAGTGAGGACGTCCGTCCATGAACCCTGACTGAAAGCAATGGAGACAAGGCAAGAGTTTTAAAAGAAGGCTCGCTATGACGCAGAATTGCATCTCAAGAAATAGATGGGAATGAATCAGAGCGACTTCCCCAAAATAGGCAGCCACGTGGCCAGGTAGGGATCTTTCAGATGCCCGCTTTCTTAGTTCAAAGCCGGAAGAGCCACCCTTGTGAACCAACTGGGAAAACTCTGCGCCTCAAAAAATTACTCACTGTTAAAATTTTCCATAACATCAAGGTTGAAATGCTGAAGTAAAAAAGATGGATGTACTCTGGAAGCAACATCTGGGGGTGGGGGGGAGCTATACAACACTGTGCAGTTCAGCATCTTCCTGATTACAAAGACAACAACCGCACAGCCCCATAACCCCAGGACTCCAGGAGCCTGAGGCAGGAAGACGGTGCCTTTGAGCCCATCCTGAGCTATTTAACAAGGCTCTGTCTCAAAGGTTTTTGAAAAGGGCTTGGAATGCAGCTCATGGAGAATGCTCTAGGTACAGCACCAGTCACACACACACACACACACACACACACACACACACACACACACACAGGCAACTGCATTCATTTTATACCATTTTACTATGCCCATATTATATTCAATTTTCACAGACCAACACGCCCATGCAAATCTTTCCTGTCACATTATTCTGGCCTCAGCTTGTGTTGGACACAACAGGATAGGTGTTAGGAAATAGCAAAAGAGGCATCAAAGTTTTCAATACTACAAGTGGAAAATAAACAAGGATACAAGGAGAACCTTTTAGCAAAATCTTCTATTGAACAGCTCTCCATATTTTTTTTTCTGGTGATCGCTCTAGTTATGTGGGTGTGTGTTTGTTTTTGTTTTTTTTTGAGACAGAGTCTCACTGTGCAGTTCAGGCTGGCCTTGAGCTCACTATGTAGCCCAGGATGGCCTCAAACTCATGGTGATCCTCCTGCCTCAGCCTCCTGAGTGTTGAGATTATAGGCATGGGCCACTATATCAGCCCAGCTTGCTGAAAGTCCTTGTAAGCAATGTTAAAAGTGCAAATAACTTTGCAATATTCCCTCCTGGCAGAGAAGCAGGTGTTAGGTTATTGCTTGCATGCACTCCTCAAAACCTGGAACTACAAAGAAGAACCTGGGAGCAGCCAGAGGAAATGGAGAGGGGGGAGCCCGAGCAAACCAGCGGGCCGTGCAAGGCTCTACAAGGTGCGGACACAGCTCTGGCCCGGGCAAGGCCCCTGGCGCGTCTCTAAGTGACCTGCTTTCCATCCATCCAGCAGCACCTGCTCCCAGTGGAAGCTGCCAGATGTTCTGGGCCCTCAAAAGCCTGTGCCCTGAAGGCTGGTCCCACAGTGGTCCTGCTGGGAGATGGTGTGGCTGTTGCCAGGCATGGCTTGCCCCTTAGCTGTGTCTCAGAGGTGACAATGGGGCCTGCGTCTGCTTCCTCTGCTCCTGGTTGTGAGCTGAGCAGGAGCTCTGTCCCCAAGCTCCTGCAGGAGCTGCTGCCTCGCCAGGGGCCCAGGGGGGCAGGGCCAGCTGTCATGTGCTAAAGCCTCCCTGACTGTGAGATGCACGTTGTTACAGTGACTGAAAGCTAACACAGACACATATCTGAGTGCTCAAGCTTACAGCATCCCAGGGCTCTCTGTTGCCTTCGCCATGTGGTCTGACAGAACTGAGTCTGCTTGACAAGGAATGTATAGGTTTCTCTGTCCCCTGATTTTATGAAACTGAAACATTTTCATTACTATTGGGGCATTGTTTCTTTTCTTTTCTTTTTTTTTTTCTTTTTGAGACAGGGTCTCACTGTGCAGTTCAGGCTGGCCTTGAGCTCACTTTTGTGGCCCAGGTTGGTCTTGAACTCTCACTGATCCTCCTGCCTCAGCCTCTCAAATGCTGGGATTACAGTTGTGCACCGCCACGCCCGACTCCTGTTGGGCATTGTTAAAGAAATAGTATTTGATGGAGTTCGGTGCAATGGTGCATGCCCGGATTCCCAACACTCGGGAGGCTGAGGCAGGAGAATCACTTTGAGTTAGAGGCCAAACTGGGCTGTATAGTGAGTTCAAGGCCAGCCTGAACTACATAGACAGACCCTGTCTCAAAAAAAACCCAGCCAAACCAAAAACCATTTGTGTGGGGAGATAGCTCAGCGACATAAGCGTCTATCTGGCAAGTTCAAGGCCCTGAATTTGATCCCTGTTAGAAAAAAAAGAAAAGAAAAGAAAAAATAGTAATTCTCAAGCAACATAAAAGCTTGATGAATCTTAAAATAAAATGGAATGGAATAGAATTGATCCACTGGCCAATTTAGTTGGCATATAACAGGTGTGACCCTCAGAGAAGCTTCTGGAATTCCGCCAAGTTTCAGAAGGTTGGCCTTGCAGACCCCGAAGTCCACGCACCAAGAGGGGTGCGATGTGCTACACTCCATAGTTGCCTCTGAAGCTCTACACGGTACCCAGGAATAGCAAAGGCTCCAAGAAGTCCTGCAGTAACAGAATCTGCTCAACTCTTCCCTCGCCTAATTGTATGTGTGTCACTTTCGGTGGTAGTGACGCACAGTCCTGGACTGCGTCCACCCTAATCCTCCGGCACCCAGGGACCTGGTAACGACTTACGACACCAGTCTCTTGCCATGACCCGTGTGCCACCGTCTTTGCCTTCCCCAGGCCTGTGTCTATTGCTGCCTCACACCTCAGCTGTTGCACTGTTTTTTTCACCTGGCCCCTAACAAGTCCCTGATTATCTGACCCTGTTTGTAAAGAACGGTCACTTCCTTTGGTTCAAAATATTTGGTGCCACATTGCCTGGGAGGGGCTACTTAGACGTAAAAGTCATTTCTTAATCAGCTAAGCTGTGTTTCCATGACTTCAAAGAAAGGAGACCTTCATTACCTTAGCTTACACAGCAGCCGAGATGGCGAGATGGCTCTCTAATTTCTTTCCAAGCACAACAATCCCAGGGTTCTGATTAATAAATGCATTCTTCGCTGGACTTGTCCTTGGTGCCCTAATGAACTGTAGTAGTTGCTGCTGCCTTTTGGCTAGGAACCCGAGGAAGGTGGGGGAAGGAGGCTGAGGCAGGCCTCAAGGGCCTGAGGAGGATGGCAGCCACCAGCGCACCTCAGAGCCCGCAGCCTGCTCCTTAGATCCCTGAGGAAGCTGACAGGGCCTGGGCTGGAGTGAAATTTCTACCCAAGACACGTAGCTACTCTCTTGAGGTTCTCGTTAGAGAGTCATCTCATTCTCCCTGGGCTATTACAATTTTGTTTTCATACTGCTTTCTGGTAAATAATCAGCATGGTGGACCCCAGCACACACGGTTCTGCCCAGCCTTTTCCAGCTGTGGCATGGCCCACCATCCTAGCCAGCAGCAGGGCATGTCCCACGTGTCCTTGCCTCTTGTAGATTCTCATTAAAGGATGCAGAGGTGGGGATGCTGTAACAGAAGCATAGCAATAATGCAGGCCAACTGGACGCCTGTGTGCTCTAGGCCGGTGGGGTGGCGTCTACTGGGGTCACTGACAGCTCAGAAAGGTCTACCATCCTGGTTGAGGCTATCAGCTCACTACCATCTAACTTTCCAAATGCCTATAAAAAAGAAAATAAAAAAATCCTTCCCCTCACATTTTATGACCGAGGCTGGACTGATGTTGCTGAGCTGTGTTCATCTTCAAGCACAGATTTTTCTTTTTAATCTCGCACCCCTCAAAGAAAAAAGAAAGAAAAACCCAAAACCCAGGCAACTGCATACTCTGGAAGGCAGCCAACCTCCTCAGGGCACCTTCCTTTGTGACTTTATAAACTTCAGAAGAACCTGTTTTGAAGAACTGATTAAACACTCGGTCCTCTGGAAAACTGTCACTGTGTTGTTCTTTGTTTAGTGGATAATTAAAGATTTTTCCCATAATCAAGTTAAAGATATTTTTCCACTTCCTGGGCAAATGGCATTTCTAAGTAATTTTAAACACACACAGTCGCTCCCAGTGATGAGAAAGTGTTTACATCTTGATAAATGAGATCACATTGAAGCCCTAGATGACCCTAAATAGAAAATTCTCCTGCCTGGCTTTTGTCACCGTGGGGGCAGCACAGGCCTAAGTACCAGGCTGAGAGCCAGATATGGAGATCCCAGCGACAAATACCTATTGCTCCGGGTTAACACGGCCCAAGCGGTTGCAATTTCAGAGCCCACTGCATTGGCGCTCTGAGGGAGAGAGGGTATGATGACTCTGCAACCCTGCGTGGAGGACAGGCATCGGGAAAGTTTTCCTTGTGGGTACAGAACAGGAAATATGGGGCTTGAGAATGACATCACAGAGAGGTATCTGGGATTAAAGGACTGGGGAATAAAGAGCTCAATTAAAAAGCACTTAGAACAGGAAAGGAGATGAAGGCAGTTGAAAGCATCTGTCTTGAAATGTGGGACAGGCAGAGCCGGAGCGGAGAGGGGGCTCTGGGCAGCTCAGGCTGGGCCGAGAGTGTGCGGCCATGGCTGTGCCCATGCCAGGGGTGGCAGCTCCAGAGCGAGCCCCGCAGGCCGGAAGGACCAGACCTGGAGCCAGAAAGAGCTGATCCCTCGTCCCTGGGGAGGTGGAAAACAACGCTGTCCTCTATTTGGGATGGAAAATAAAAGCAAACCCTTCAGAAGGCATGCGGCATCTCTCTGGAGAATTAAATGCAGACCTTGGCCTGAGGCTAAATGCCCCTCGAGCTGCTTCCCACCCCCCATGTCCTGGCGGCCAGGACCCCGCAGCAGCACCTGCCTACAGGCCGGAAGAAGCGTGCTGTGGACTGAGTTGTTCCCGGGTCCTGGGTGTGAAAACTCTGGTTCCCAGGAAACAGTGAATTGGGTGATGGGACCACTGGAGGCCTACAACACGGCATAGGACAGTCCTTGTAGGACGAGACCGGGAAGCTTGCTTTCTGCTCTTGCCATGGGAGATACAGGGAAAAGGTGACCGTTTTCTAATCACTCAGCCCTCACCAGGAGTGGAATTAGCTGGCACCTGGACCTTGGGCTTTCCTGCCTCCAGAACTGGAGGACATAAATGTCTCTTGTGAGGGCCCCACCAGAGCGGCCCACGCTGATAGACAAAGCAGGCCCCGTGGGGAGCAGTTCCACCACCCTGCAGGCCAGGTCCATGCCACCCTCCCCTGGGGATCCCCTGTCCCAGACAATGTACCTCTCTCTTTCCTACGATCCTCGGACTGCATGTCAATGATGGCGCTCACATTTCACACGTCTTTCTTGCAGTACCGACAGTTACCATTCATCAGCTCTGACTGAGTTTGCCCGGTCTCTGCTCTCCTCGGGCCAATTCACTGCCTGATCCGACCCCAAGGCAGTGGTACCTCCTCGCCACCCCTACAGGGTGGCAGGTCCACAGCAGGTGCCCAGCCCTGGTCAAGGTACACCAGGGTGCCCTGTTCTTACAACCTGATTATGGCCAAGGTGGGTTCTGCCACGTGGCCACCTCTCATCTGCAGAGCTGCTGAGCAAAATACAAGACCACAGGGGCTGCAGGTTCTGTTTGGAGCACGTGGCTCACGTGCACGAAGCCCTGGGTTCAACCCCTAGCAACACAGAACACAAAACTAACAAAATGCAAGAGAAGAGAATCTTTTAGCATAACTGCGTCTCATGTCATGTTTGGACACATTTACACTAAAAATTATTTTCTGTTTCTCTGAAAAGTCAAATAGAAGTGAACATCCTATATTTTTTCTTACCAAAGCTAACAACTTTATCTCAGGGCAAATGCCTGCTTTTGTGCAGAGAACAGGACAGTATCGGATATCACTGAAACAAAACGATTTCCTAGACACTTGGAACCTTCCAGGAGCACAGCTGCAGCCCAGTCTGCTCCACAGGGCACTGGGATCCCTTCCTGTAGAGCTCTCACCCAAGGATGGCCGGTACACAGTGGCGAGTATGTGTAGAATGTCTACTGTGTGTTCAGCTAGGATTCCAAGTGAATTATTTAAGATAATCTTTCCACCACCCTTTACGAGATAGTTATCGCCATGTCCTCACTTAGAAACAAAGAAAGGGAGGGGAACAGGAGGTAAACACGTGCCAGCACTAATACATGACAGTGCCTCCGAGGCAGGATTGGGCCAACTGCAGAGTCCACTCCAACGGCTCAGCCACAGCTAGAAGTGGGGCTGGAGAGAATTCCTTAACTGCCTCCTGCCCCCACGGTGCTGACAGCCTTCCGGATGCTAGATCTGGGGTTGGTGAACCCGCCTGGAGCCCGGCCTGGACCGCTGCCTGTGTGGATGTGACCGTGCGTGGGAGTCCACGTGCCGCCTGTGGCTGCTTTTGCAATAACATAATCATATGAACCACGAAACACAAAATATTTAAAATATGACCCTCTGCAGAAATTTTTTCCAACTTCCACATCAAGAATACTGGAGACTTTTCCTTGTAGCTCTGAGAAGGAAGACTTTCTTCAATTTTAGAAAAGAATGCACAGGTTCAGAAAAGCAGAGCTGCCTGTGCTAAGCAGTGGCTTCTTGGATAGTATTCCTTCTTCCTTCCTTCCTTCCTTCCTTCCTTCCTTCCTTCCTTCCTTCCTTCCTTCCTTTCTTTCTTTCCTTCTTTCTGTGGTACCGGGGATCAAACTCAGGACCTTGTACTTGCTAGGCAGGCACTTAAACTGCTGAGTTATCTCCCTGGCTCCTTGGATGATATACTTCAAAATTCATGTATTGCCATACAAGTGTGGTATTTTTTGAAGTGAGGGACACTGGGCAAGATACACTCTGTATTTCCTTATTATTTCATAAAAGAAAAATATTTTAATAACCAGAAATGATGGGATAGAATTATCCACAGTCACTCAGAATAAATAGATTTAAGAAAATTTTGAGGGCCAGGGAGATAGCTCAGTAGAATAAGTGCATGCCTGGGAAGCACAAGGTCCTGAATTCGATCCCTGGTACCACAAAAAAAGAAAGAAAGAAAAATTTGAATACTGTTCCTTTTTGATTCTGCAGAGAGTAGGTAAGGATGTAGCCATGGACTGGTGTGGATTGAAAACTAATGGGCACTTGCTGGAGAATTCCAGTCAGGAAGTGTCAGGGCCAGAGTACACGCAGACCTATCTGATGGCGAAGCTATGTGAGCTCACTCTGTCTGTCTGTCTGCCTGTCCATCCATCCACCTTCCTATCTAGCACCCTTGTGTGAATTCTATCATTCCAGAACTTTTCACTAAGTACCTACTATGTGCTGGGTCCTTGACTCACATCAAGGATGTGGTGAATCATTTTCCTACCTTTCTTTCACCATCACCCTCTTCCCTTCAGCTGTTTTGATTGAAATAAAAAATTCAAATATCACAGATCAGTTAACCTTTTTCTTGTTATGATAGCTTGGCCTCTGAGCTGCTGGAGAAAAACTACAACACAGCAGTATTATAGAATCTCTCTGCCTGTCTCTGTCTGTCTGTCTCTCTGTTTGTCTGTCTGTCTTTCTATCTCTCTCTCTCTGTTTCAGAGACTCATAGGACAAAAAGCCACTGAATTATTTCATCAAGCCGCAGTGGCCATCCACTCCAGAATTCTGAACCCTCAATATCACTGTTTGCACATGGGCCTTTGTGGCTTTAAAGTCCTCTATCGTGTAAAACCCACATTCCTTCAATCACTACTGCAGTCTCTTTAATTTGTTTATTCATTTATCTTGGTCTTTTTTTTTGAGACACAGTTTTGCTATGTAGTTCAGGCTGACCTCAAACTCACAGAGATCCTTCTATATCTGCCTCAGGAGTGTTGCGATTCTAGGTGTACGCCACCACACCCAGAAAGTCTCTTTAATATTATGCTGCTAGAAACTGTTCTTCCATTACAGTGAACTACCATTGATAAAGCAGTCAAACTATTTAGAAATGACAAGCAAAAGTCAATTGTGACAGTGACTATCAAAGAACTTTAACATATTTTTAACAAATGAGAACATTCCAATTATTGCATTATATATGCATTATATATAATTATATAACAGCATACCTTTTAAATATTTGATTCTGAAGTATTCCTCCTCTTAAAAAATTACATTGATAAGAGGAGTACAAGAAATGTTTCAGGGCCGGCGAGATGGTTCAGTGGTCTAAAGCGCCTGCTTAGGAGGGCTCAGGCAACTGCCGGGACTGCAGTTCGATCCCCGGCACCACATGCTGCGCCAGCGCCACCACCGGGGCAGGCTGAGCCAGCCACAAAATGAATAAATAAAGAAACAAACAAACACAACAAGCAAACAAATAAATAAATAAAATAAAATTTAAAAAAAAAAAAAAAAAGAAATGTTTCATTTACTCTAGTGATCATAGAATATTTTTTAAAAGATTAAACAAAACTTACCGTGTATTCTGATTCCAGGTGTACATTTCAAGAAGAAGGAAAAGAAAAAAAGAGAGAAAATGATGATTTAGACCACACATGTGCACTACAAAACCACAGAACTAACAACTACTGGAGAGTTACAGTTATAATGCAAACTATGGGAAGGAAACCTTCCAGAAATTGGATTTTCATAAATACTGAAAGTCTTCATATTTACCTTGAAACTCTTTCACAGGACACTTTGTCAGATAAGGGCAACAAGACAAGACTCAATTAGCCTATAGGTTGGTGGCTAACTAAAAACCCAAGAGTTGGCATTATAAAAGCAGAATTAAAGACTAATAACTCTGGTAGAGCATTTCATTAACTACAAAAGAAAATCTTTTAAGTGGAAAAGCAGTTTTAGTGGCCTCCGTAAAGAGCTCACCACAATGCTGATCTGGGATCAGCGTCTCTGGGAGCCAAGGGGACCAGCCTTTTACATTTTGAGCAGCCACCGTTTCTCATCCGGCATCCATGCAGAGAGTTTCCTATCACTGCATTAGTGGGAAAATGAACTTATATATTGTCTTGTTATCCAAGAACAAAGGAAGTCCCTGGGGGTGGAGAGACTCAGAAAGATCACGCTGTACCCCCAAAGCCTTTAAAAACTGTTCTTCAGATAGGCTTTCACTAAGTTGCCCATACTGGGCTCAAACTTGCAGTCTTCCTGGCTCAGCGCCCCAGAATGCTGTGATTACCAGCCTGTGCCACTGCACCCAGCTCAAAAGAAACTTTTACAAAAATTACAATCAGGACCAGGGATATAGCTCAGTGGCATAAGCACCTGCCTGGCAAGCACAAGGTCCTGAGTTTGATACCTGGTACCCCCCAAAAAAAAACATAATCGACTTTTTGGGGGAGCTATAAAACACACAGGTCAAAGTGAACAACTTGCTTATTTACAAATCATAAGGAAAATAGAACCTCTAGCCTGCCACTGTAAAAGAGCTTTCCCCCCTTTCTCCCTGGGCACCCACAGCCCTACCTCAGGGAAATCCCCCCACAGTCCCACCCTCTCTATACAGCTCTGCTAAGGACTTACCTGTAATTGTGTAGGGATAATAGTTCCAAGCCTTCTCTGTCACATAAAATATTTTTGGGACCACAGCTCTAGCCCAACTAGGCAGTTTGCTAAGAAGAAAGAAAAAAAAGATCATTAGAGTCTGTTCATAGCCTTACTATGCTACCACATTGTTCTAGAAAACTAGCTAGAGAAGGAGAGGGCTTCTCAGGCACCAGTGCCTCCTCTCTCCGGGCCCACCCCTTCCCCACCTCTCTGGTCTCTGCCATACAGTCGACCATTTTTCCTATACATATTCATTCTCCAAATTCATAAAAGTAGAGGGCTGCGGTCTGGTGTGGGGAGGTGTGGAGCCTAGGGGCTTGGGAGAGTACAGTTCTGGGTGGGACTGGATGGGACACGGAGAGGGAGGGCCTTGGGTGACATACATGGCCCCTAGCCAGTTCCCCCTGGCACTATTCCACTGTTCTGTTTCCTGCCACTATCAACTAAGGATTGTTGCCTTGGCAACCCTTCCACTATGGTATTTCTTCTTCAGAGCCGGCTGGCTATGGACCGAATCCCCTGAAACCCTAAATAAACCAAATCAATCCTCCTCTCCTTTCAGTTGGGGATGCTGGACAGTGCATCTTGGATGGAGAAGGTGACAAATGACAGAGGGCTAAGTCCAAAGGGGGGCACGTGTTAGAGGGAGGACTCGGCTGAAGAGCCCTTGGGCGCAGCCTTCTGAAAATGGGCACAAGCAACAGAGTGTAGAGAGGCGGAGGCCAGAGGAACAAAGCGCAGCTCCCTCACAGCTGTAGTGCTTGGAACTGCATCCCTCAACAGGCTGTGTCCACATCTCAACCTCTGGTGCCTGTGAGTGTGATCTCACTGGAAACCAGGGTCTCTGCAGACATAATAAACTTTAAGGATCTTTTGAGATAAAACCATTCTGGATTTGGGGTGTGCCCTAATTCCAATGGCTGGCATCCTTGTTAGAGAAAGGACAGGAATATTTAGGGTTCAGAGACAGGCGGGGGGAGGGGGGGTGGCATGTGAAGGTAACAGCAGAAACTGCAGTGATCCTGTCACCAGCCAAAGAGCATGAGGAATGCCAGGGACCTTGGGTGCAGAGAGAGACCACAGAATGGAGGCCCCAGAGGATACAACACCTTGCCTCAGAACAGTGAGAGGGTTAGCTGGGGTGGTTTAAGCCCCTGGCTCACTGCCTTTGGTTGTGTCGCTCCGGGGAACTAATCCGCAGACAGTGCCCCTCCTGTGGAGCAGAGGCCCGACAGCCACAAATTCTCCAAAGGGATGGGTCCCCAGGTCTTCTATCAACCAAATGCTAATTAAGTCTGGTTTTCTTTCAGAGGAAAACCTTATAGCTTAGCACTGGCCCAGAGGATTCTACAATAGTTCCTTTCGCTATTTAAGGAACACGGGCCGTTCCTTAAAATCTATCTGCACGGTGTTACTCCCCCGCGGCGCTGCATCCACGGGGGTTTCTGTGCTCCCTCCAAGGGTCTGCCATTTCGCTCCTTTCCTGTTTTGGCGTTTCCAGCTGACACAACCGAGAAAAGAAGGAATCAACTAAGGGAGTGGGATTCTATTTAATGAAGCTAACTCCCTCTTGGAGACGGAATGCTGGTGCTGGGAGTCGAACTCAGGACCTCGCACCTGCCAGGCGGGCGCTGCGTCGCTGAGCCACATCCCCAGCCTGGTTTCTCTCGTGTGTAGCTTTAGGGGCCAACCAGACCTCACCCAAGACGCTGGGCGGAGCCGGAATTACGGTCAATGGGAAAGCAAGCTTCTCAGAGGCTGGTCCAGTGTCCGCTGAAGGCTGTCAGCCTCAGGTGGGCCGTGGGGAGGGAGGCAAAGCCATCTGAAAATTCAGAGGACGTCTCGCTGCCAGGACAACGTCGTCTCCGCAGCAACTGCTCACTTCCCCTGCGTTCCCACTTCTCAGAGGACGAGCTGCTGCGCCCTGACAGGGCTTTTATGGCTTCTGCTGAGGATTGACGCCAGTGGTCACTGAAGCTGGAGTGAGCCCGAGGCTGGCAGCCAGCAGATGTGCAGGGGACGCTGCAGGCAGGCGTGGGTTCTGGCCACTGGCGCGTGTTCTTGGTGCTTTTAATGGACTGAAACAAGGCTGGAGCCTCTGGGCAGCAAGCGAGGCGCTGTTGAGCTCAGACAAAGTGCAGATGGCTCCCCACCACGCTGGAGCAGGTTCTCCGCTGCCCAGTTGGGTGGGGTTGGGGGAGGGGTCCGTCAGTCCCGGCTCATGCAGCACTCTGAGTAACTGCTTCCCTCTAGCATTTAAAAATTCTGCTTGGTTGGCAAGTGCAAGGTCGTGAGTTTGAATCCCAGTACCGCAAAAAATAAATAAATAAATAACAGTCATTTTCTAGAAGGAAAAAGTGAACCCCGGGCAATTTTCCACTCACATCGAGACCCTTCCTGTTCGTCGCTGGTTAGGATTCCTGATTCTAGATTCATTTTATTTTATTAATATTTTTTTTTACATATTTAGTACAGGGTCTCACTGCATAGATCAGACTCTTAGTGATCCTCCTGCTTTCAGCTTCCCAAGCGCTGGGATTACAGCCGCGCGCCACCACGCCCAGTCTTAGTCATGCTGAGGTGGGGGCAGCAAGGCACGTGGGGAAAGGAACTCTGGTCCCTGCATCTGCCGAAGCAGGCGCTTTAATCCTCTGAGCTATCTGGCTGGCCTTTAAATTCTTCATTTCAGCTGCTTTATGCACCATCTCGTGAACAACAGCCGGCCTTATGAACAATTATTTGACCAAAACTTTTTCTTGTGTGTGTGTGCTATGGCCAGCTCAGAGTGCCCTGCGGGGTGGGGCTGGCGCAGCATGTGGTAATGGGAATTGAACCATAGTCCCTGTGGTTACCTAAGCTTTCCTAAACAGGCGCTTCAGACCACTGAACCATCTTGCTGGCCCCAAAACTTTTCCAGTGAAAGGCATTAAAAAAAACAGTCACTTTAGTTAGAATGGCGGCTATGACTTTATGTTACTCTTCTAACTTAGCCTGGAAAAGAGACCTTTCCGGTATAAGCCACGGACTAGGCCCAGTACTGAGGCTTCCACAACAAATCCCATACACATTTGCTACAGTTTGAATGTTAAAGGCCTCCCCGATGCCATGTGATAAAGGCTGGGTCCCCAGGGCAGCTCATGGCTCATCTCCGGATGTTCCCTCAGAGCCTCATGAAGTCTCGTGTTTTTATAGAGATGTCAGGATAGAGAGTGGGTGATGCTGGGATTAAGGGTGTGTGATTCCCAATCACTCCTCTGACTGGTACGGTGCCACCCTAATCCCAGTAGCTTGGATACAACATAAAAGGAAAGATGCTGTTCAAGTCCCTTGCTCACTTTTGCCGTCATCGTCGTCTGCCTGCCCTGAGCTCTTTCTCCCCTGCGACGCCCTTCGGTTGGGTCAACCCGCCTCAGAGCTGGCTGACTGAGGCCTGAACCCCCTACAGTCTGTGAGCCAAACAGACCTTTCCGCCTTTAACCTGGGCGTTGGGCATTTTGACTCAGCAGTGAGAAAAGTGACAAAGACAGTAGCTTTCCTCCAAGATGGCAGGACCGCTATAAGGCAGGGTCTGACGAGAGGTCCTCCAGTAATTGGGGATGAGCCTTTCCAAGGGGCCCCTTCCTCTTCCTCCTTTGCTCCTGGCCACAGTGCTCCCCTCTCCTCCCCTGGGACCCGGAACCTTCACCAGAGACCTAGAAACCATGGCCCACCCCTTCATGACCTGACACCTCTAAAACCACGAGCCAAAATCAATCTTTTCTCTTGATACAGTCATCATCACAACTATTTCGCTGAGCGATGGAACGCTGACTCATACTGCACTACTTCAGGGCTTTGAAGCCACTAACTTCAGCCCCTTTCCTGAGAACGCATCGTTATTTGAACCATTTTTGTCTGTGAAAGCAAAATTTATTTTTCCCTAGTGCCGTGATTTACCAGGACCTGCAAAGGGAAATGGAATTAAATTAGTCTCCACTATGGCTGTCACTTGGGTGATGTACACTGTCACGCAGCCTACAACGCTGAGAAAAAAGCCTGTCACTCAAACTCACTACCAGGCGTCAAGAGCCTTTCTCCTCGAAAGGCAGAGTTTGAGCCAAATCCTCCGTCCGTGCACGGAGTAGGCCCAAGCCTCCCTCCCTCCCTCCCTCCCCATCTGGCCAAAGCCTTGGCTTTAAAGACATTTAAACTCTAAATGCTTTCTAGAATCTGAAATCATGTGAACCAGGAATGATGCCATCTCTGTGTCACATGCCCCCACATATCTCAGTCAAAAAAACAAACAAACAAAAAAACACCCTAAGCCTCTAAGGACAGACTTCAGAATGTTTGACTCTTACTTTTACACTTTAGTATGAAAGGCACAGTGTCCACGCCACAGTCACGTGTCTGGCTCACCCTGGCTCAGCTTTAGCACTGAAATCCTCTCGTCCCAGGACATACCTCAGTCCTGGGCACCGCTGGTCATCCCAGAGCAGTGGTCCTCAGTAGTTTGTCCCCTACTGAGTTTGTCCCCTAACCCCAGGACACTTTGCAGCGTCTGAACTGTTTTGATCGTCTCCACTGGGGCAGGTTCAGGGTTTGCTGCTCCCAACAGGTGGGTGGGTCGAGGATGCTGGTCGGCATCTCTCATGCGCCGGAAAGTTCCAGTTGACAAATGAGCATCTGGAACTGAGATGTCAACAGGGAACAGGCCTGGGCTGCCTCTGGTCTCCTGTACTCCCAAGGTTCCCTGAGCCACAGCTGCCCCCATAAATAGGCTCTCAGTCATCCACTCTGAATAGGCCTTGGGTTCAGGATGTTCCCTCAAAGCTCCCCTGGTAGCCAATCTCACACAGAGTCTGTCCTCACTTGTGGTTTGTTCCAGAAGGCAGCAGGCACCATGGCACTAAAAACCATTTCAATGGCGTCTAAGTTCTTGTTCCTAACAGGGGTCAGACACGTGACAGTCTCACCCAGATATCTGGGACTTAAACATCCCCTGAAGAAAAGCCAGTCTGGGGAGGGAAACCCTGTAGTTTTCTGCTCTGAGATTTTGCTCTTCCTAAACAGGACCCTTCCACCCGGGTGCCCCTTTTCCCCCTGGCCCAGGGAGACTATGCTGACAGTTGGCACCAGCTGCGGCTCCTAACCAGTGCCTTTACCATCATTGCTGAAGTCCGCAAACTCCTCCAGTGGTTGTGATTCACCGAGTACTCTCCTAAATGTTGCTCTGGCTGGTTTTCTATTGTACCTTTTATGCAACTATTTACACAGCAATAAAGAGATGAGCAGCTCTGGAGCACAGCCATCACCTGTG